>PVLC010000835.1:0-74959 GCA_004027655.1 Graphiurus murinus
CATGATGTACCTACACAATCATAACAAGGTCACTCACTGAAGTGAACCTTAGGGGGAGGGAGGGGGAGGGAACGGGAATGGGGAGGGAATCGGGGAAGGGGTCAAATGAGAATTGTGTGCAAATATGTTGTTAACAATTTGTACTTAACAAAGATGTACGCTATACTGCACGAATTACTACAATAAAAATTAAAAAATTTAAAAAAAAAATCCACTGGAAAAAAAAAAAAAAAGAAAAGTAATCAAATAGGAACAGGAAAAGAGATATAGCCTAAAACACATATAAAAGTAAGGGGCAGTACTTGCTGGATTTACCTACTAAACATGTCTTTGAGCTTCCTGGAAGCCCTACCAAGAAAGGAAACACAATTTGTTGTATGGCTCTTTCTAGTTGCATCATATTTTCTCAAATTCTGAGATAGCTTTCTTACCAGGAACAACATATAAGCTTGTACTATATCGTATTTCCAGTAATAATTCTTAACTAAACCAGGAACAAATCTACACAACATATTTTTAATAATTCTGATAAAAGATCAGTATGTTCTTAAGCTTCATGAGGAAGATGCTGTGAAAGACCTAGCGCTCAACTTAAATAAAAAATTATAAGTAATCAAGATAACTGGTCAAATTAGATGAACTTTAATTTATCTTCTATTTTTCTCTCTTCCAGGCACTTGACAAGTTGTAGCTATTACATAATTTCAGGATCCTACTTTCTAGCAAGAATGGGGGCAATTCTCCTGAAGACTGTTAATTGAGTGCAGAAGGAAAACTTTAACAATATACAAGCCAATATTAAATTTGGCTTTGCCACATGCAAACTATTGAGTCTAGACAATATTTTTGCTAGAGTAGAAGGTCTCCACCCAACAACTGGCTAAACTTCCCAATTAGAAAGAAGCTGGATGTAGCAGCCCAAGCTTGTAATCCCAGGACTTGGAAGGTTGAGACAGGAGGATCACAGGTTTGCAGCCAGCCTCAGTCTCAGTTACTTAGTGAGGCCCTCCACAACTTAGTGAGACCCTGTTTCAAAATAAATAAGAAAAAATAGGGCTGGGGGTGTAGCTGAGAGTAGAATACCCCTGGGTTCAATCCCCAGTACCAAAAAAAAATTAATTAATTAATTAAATAAATAAAAAGAAAAAAGAAAGTTTAATTACTTCAAGTTGTTTTCCTGAAGGCCTCTTCAGTGTTCTCATCTATAAGTGGAAATGCAAGCTACCCAATTCCCAGCCAGGCATGGTGACACACACCTGTAATTTCAGTACTTGGGAGGCTGAGACAGGAGGATCACAGCTTTGAGGACAGCCTTAGCAACATAGGGAGACTCTCAGCAAACTAGTGAGACTCTTTTTTAAAACAAAAAGTAAAGTAAAAAAATAAATAAGTAAAAGGGCTAGGATGTAGCTGGGAGGTAGAATTCCCCTGGGTTCAATCCCCAGTACTGGAAAAAAAAAAAAAAAATGGTTACCCAACTCACAAAATTGTCAGTGGAGAGTGATTATTGTAACATGTAAGTACATTTGGCACGAGTTGAGTCCCAATAAAATGTTTGTTGCAGATATGAATACATTTCAATTCTATAGATTCCCACTGAATATTGAGATTCATCATTCTAAATGACATCACAAAATCAACCTTCAAAGGACTTCTATATCATCTCTTTTCAACCTGTGGCTGTATTGTATTTATTTCTTCTTTCCTTTCTTTTTTTTATTTTTTATTATTATTTTGTATGATATTGGGAATTGAACCTAGGGACATTCTACCTCCAAGCTACACCCACAGCCCTTTTTATTGTTTGTTTTGAAACAGGGTCTCACTAGGTTGCTGAGAGCCTCACTAAGTTCTTGGAACTGGTCTCAAACCTGCAATCTTCCTGTCTCAGCCTCCCAACTGTATCACATTTCTAATTATCAAGAGAGTGGTTGGCAAATGAGCCAACCTTTGAGCCAAATCCAGCATGCTTCCTGTCTTTGTAAATAAAGTTGTATTAGAACACAACCACTCCCATTCATCATATTATCTATCGCTGCTTCTGTGATAACATAGCAAAGCTGAGTGGTTACAACAGAGCTGATGTGACCTACAAATCCTGAAATATTTAGTAGGTGGCCCTTTGCCAAAAGTTGGCTGACCTTGGAATGAGCACACATCTTCCTCGATGTCAAACATCATTTCAAACTCAATACATCCCACACTCAGATTTTTGTTTGTGCATATGCACACACACACACACACACACACACACACACACACACACACATCCTCCACTTCAGTCTTTCCCTTCTCAACTTTACAGGCCCCTCCTGCTCTTGTTCTCACTGTTGAATGCTGTGAAGTCATCAAACCCTACCATCTTCTTTTTCTTGAAAACCTCTAACAGCCTTTTCCATTGCACTCCACAGCAGCCTTGGCTCCAGTTAGTTTCTCTGCCTCTACTGACATACTCTTCAATCCATCCTCTATGTCACTGTCTGTGTGGCAAAATGTCATCTGACCCCACTACAACCCAATTCAAGAACCTACAGTAGCGCCCAGTTGCCCTCCACAACAGGTCTGAATGTGTGCTGCCTAGTTTTTAGAGCAGTCTCCAGCCTGGCCCCACAGGACATGTAAAACTTCGGGTCCCACTCTTCCCATCCTGAACTGAGCACTCAGGTCACCACCTTGCTAAATCTCACCTCTGTTGTCCCCTCCAACAGCAGCTTCTGCTATGAGTTGCACTGCAAAATTTGTATGTTGAAGTCTGAATCTCCGAAACCTCAGAATAGGAACTTGTTGAAAAATAGGGTTATTACAGATGTAATTAGTTAAGGTGAGGTTATATGGGAGTGAGGTGGGCCTCATATATGTTCTTCTGTGTGGTGTGTGTGTGTGTGTGTGTGTGTGTGTGTGTGTGTGTGTTACTAGGAATTGAACCCAGAGGCATTCTACCTTCGAGCTATATCTGCAGCCCAATTTTTTATTCTTTTTATTTTGAAACAGGGTCTCACTAAGTTGCGGAGGGCCTCACTAAGTAGCTAAGGCCGTCCTCAAATCCGGGTCCTCCAGTCTCAGCCTCCCAAGTACTGGGATTACAAGCGTGTGCCACCACACCCAGCTCATATATGTTCTTTTAAGAAGAGAAAATCTGGAACCAGAGAACAGAGAGAAGACCAAGTGATCATCCAAGCAGAAATCTAGATGAAGTTGTACCTGGAAGTCAAGGAACACCAGACATGGCCAGCAAATCACCATCTTGGAAGAGATTCCACACTGGGGAAGGGGCATGGAGGAGATTTTCCCTCACAGCCCTCAGAAGGAACCAACCTGGCTAACGCCTCCAACTCAGTCTTCCAGCCTCCGGAGCTAGGGAACAATAAGCATTTGTGCTATAAGGCACCCAGGATGTGGTACTTTGTTATAGCGGCAGCTGGAAACTAATACAGTCTCATGCCTAACCAAGGCTGAGAAGGCATCCCAGAATCAAGTGGTTCTGAATGACATGTGAGATGTTCCCCGAGCAGAGGGAGAAGTACACACAGCTGCAAACAGCACAGCAGCCTGCTCCCACCTCCCAAATAGAAGCCAAGCCTGCTTCCTTGCAGCCTGTCTTTCCTGACTTCATACCACTCAGAGGGATTGGGTCAGAGGGAGCTGAGATAAGGAAATATGAGCCCTGGGATCTGACTTCTGTGCAATGCTTCTGAAGGTCTCCTCGCCTTCCTCCCTCCCTGTCCTCACTGTCAAGGGCAAATTCCTAGCCAAGCAAATGTGTTCAGGACTCCCCTGCCACACCCTCCCTCTGCTTCTGTCCTGGAAGTCTGGCCATCTCTCTGAGAGTCAGCAGTCCTTGGACGAAGGCTGCCTATGAGAGGCTGCCAAGATCCAGCATTGTCCAGGAACTTCAAGGCAGCTAAATTGAGATCTATCAAATCATTAAGGGTGCTTCTTTCAGGGAATGTGACCCCGGGGACTCGCAAGAGGCCGAGCAGAACTGGACCACTCCATTTTGCTCTAACATGCAAGGCCACATGACTCTGGCCAGTTGTCAGCCAGAAAATGAAAACCCTCAAAGTCTCTTGACCCCAGAAGACCAAAGGCCAAACCACCCTTCCTCCCACCAGGTCCTGAACTGTGCGTACCCACGCTTATTACCTCTTCCCCCAAGATGTCTGGGAAGTCTGAATGGCTTGATAAACTTCTGATCTCAAGTGATACAGGATAAACAATTAAAGATTTTCTTTGTCACTGAAAAAAAAAAAAGCATTAGCAGTGAAGTGAGGACAGGATTATCCAGGCGAAGAAGACTCAGGCCTGGCCAGCTCCATGGGTGTGTGAGCCTTCATAGTGCACCACACACACCCGGCTTATGCTCTGTTCCTACCCTCTTAAAACCCTTGACGTAGAACAGAGACTTTGCGTGTTCACAGAAATTAATCCTGAAATTTGATAGCCGTCTCTGGAAAGATGTGTGTTTATCTGGGGAAGTGGGTAGAGTTGGTGATGAGTGACAAGAAGGAATAACACAATTTCCAACCTGGTACTAGACAATAATAAGAAGTACAGTTGATTCTCATTATTTGCAGTAGGTATGTTCTCTAAAGTCCAGCAAAGAATGAGTTAGAAAATATGCAATGAACTGTTGCTCCTAGTGGAGATACAATGTCAGTTTCCCGTGAGCCTCTGATCATCACATTTTCATCAACCTGTCAATCCGCATGTCTGTCTCAGTGTATCAAATGCTTTTTCAGCATCTATTGAGATGATCATGTGATTTTTGTCCTTAGTTCTATTTGTGTAGTGAATGACATGTATTGATTTGAGTATGTTGAACCAGCCTTGCATCCCTGGGATGAAACCAGCTTGGTCATGGTGTAAAATTTTCATGACATGGTTTTTGAATGTGCATCACTAGTATTTTGTTCACAGTTTTTGTACCTACGTTCATCAATAATATTGGTCTGTAATTTTTCTTTTCTTGAGGAATCTTTATTTGGTTTTGGTATTAAGATGATATTGGCCTCATACAAGAAGTTTGGAAGGATTCCATCTCTTTCCATATCACAAAATAACTTGTGAAGTATTGGGTTAAGTCCTTCTGTAAAGGTTTTGTAGAATTCAGCTGGGAATCCATCTGGACCTGTGCTTTTCTTTGATGAAAGGCTTTTTATTGCTGTCTCTATTTCTTTGCTTGCTACTGGTCAGTTTAGGCTTTCTTTATCCTCTCCGTTTAATTTAGGTAGGCTGTATGTGTAGAAATCTGTTATTTCTTCTGTGTTTTCCAGTTTATTGGAGTATAAGTTTTCAAAATACTTTCTGATGATCCTCTGGATATTCCTACTGTCTGTGGTGATGTCTCCTTTTTCATTTCTGATTTTAATAATTTGAGTTGATAACTTCTTTAAAAATATGGAATGTTTCACAAGTTTGCCTGCCGTCCTTGCACAGGAGCCATGCTAATCTTCTCTGTATCATTCCAGTGTTAGTGTGTGGGCTGCCCAAGCAAGCACTGTCTGTCTCTTTTTAAAGACTTCTTATTAAACATATTGTTTATTCATTAATATTGACCCGCTCCCAGCCAAAAACACTAACATAAGTGTTACGCCTGAACAAAACTTATCTAGCACATTTTATCCATCAGACACGTTACAGCCTTCATGCTCTTAGGAACTCTAGACAGTACATCAGCACTTACGAGCTATCTTAAACAGGAAAATCTCCAACAGAAAGCATCAAAATGTGAAAAGTATGGAACTAAATAGACTGTATAAAAGGACACTTGTCACCTTGGTTGACCTCAGCTGGGAACATGCATGTCAGATAACTCAAAATTTTCAATGCCCGTGTCCATGAATGGTTGTGAACATGCCCCAAGTACTGGTGTGGGCTACAAATAAATTTTAGCAAGTAGGCAAATTCACAAATACAGAATCCACAAATAATGAGGATGGACTAATAGTGATGAGGAACCTAGGACCCCATTTCTGCTCTGTCACTGCCGTGTGACATTCAGTAAGTTACTTGCCCCATCTGTTATTTTCCCATCTGCTGAATTCCTGTTCAACCTTCAAGACATGTGAATTCCCACTTCCTCCGTGAGGATTTTCCAGTAACCTTGGTTGAAAACAAATTGTTTTTTTCTCTCCAAATATCCCTCAGCACTTTGCCTATTCTGTCTTTTATAAGGCTAATTTAATTATGCTTTATCATAATACAATGTTGATCTCCTATTATCCAATAAGTAGATTGTAAGAGCTGTAAGGGCAGGGATTATATCCTATTCAGCCTAATAACTGCAACACTGCAGGGTTTTTTTTTTTACCATGAAAGTGAAGAACAGTGGTGTAGTAACTTGAAGTGAGAATAATACCCCTGGCTTTATTTACTACGGGGCGGGGGGGTATTTTGATAAAATACATATAACATATAATTGACTATTAATTGTATTTAGCACATTCTCAATGTTATGTAACCATCACAGAATATTTCATCACTCCAGAAAGTACCTCTGTAGTCATGAAGTAGTCACTCCTTCCCCTAGGCCCTGGCAACCACTGTTCTGCTTTCTGTCTCTCTGGATTTGCCTACTCTGAACATTTTATATAAATGGACTCATACAATATGTGGCCCTTTGTGTCTAGCTTCCACTAAGCATAATGTTTTCAAGACTCATCTATGTTGCAGTACATATCAGTATTTAATTTCTTTTTATGGCCAAATAATATTCCATTGTGTGAATTCCCCACATTTTTTGTCCATTCATCAATTGATCTCCGCCTTTGAGCTTTTGTGTATAGTCTACCTTCACTCTCTACCTTTTATTGATGCACTGTAATTACATATCATAGCAAGATTCAAAGTGATATATTCATACATGCACACATCACGTGGTGTATTGCTCCATATCCCACACCGCTCTCCCCTCCTGCCTCCTCGTAGTACGTGTTAGCAAGCTTGGCATGATGCCTTCTTATATGGACATTATAATATTTGAACTGCTCACTTCCTCAAGCCTCCTTTTTCCCTTCCCCCACCTCCCTCCCCAGTCCCCTTCCACTATTCTACTGGTCTCTCTCCACATTTATCTGAAGTCCCCTTTGTTTCCTATAGAAAACAAAAGTCCGTTGTTTTTTCTCTAGCTTCCATGTATGAGGGAAAACATATGAGCCTTGACTTCCTGAAACTGGCTGATCTCACTTAGCATAATATTCTCCAGTGCCATCCATTTTCCTGCAAATGACATCATTTTGTTCTTCTTTATGGCTGGGTAGAATTCCATAATTCTTTATGGCTCAGTAAAATGTCTATACCTTCATATTTTAATGACATGATTCGCTAGCGAAATGTTGGTCATAATTAATATTTTTTTCTGTACAGATAGATGAGTCCATCTACTTTTCTCCTATCCTCAACCCCGCTAGACTGTAATAAGTCCTGTGAACAGGGACTTTGTTTTATTCCCTGTGTATTTTCCATATTCCTTGGCTAGTACTGGGCACAGAGTATGTGCTCAATAAGTCAAATGAGTGATTAAATGACTTATGCTTAGAGGACTCATTGCCCAATAACAATAGATATGAGGTGTAACACAAGTCCCTCTCACAAAATCACAGGACATCCAATCTTAAAAGGATCACCTGATTATTCAAGAGTGTCATTCAATATTCTTGGCCCCATTAATTTTAGCTCTGTGACCTCAGGCAAATTTCTTAATCTGTTGTTGAAATTTCTTATCCTCAAAACAAAATAATATAACCTACCTCAGAAAGATGTTTTGATGATTAAATGACTTAATATATATTTAACACTTCTTATTAGAAATGAGGAATTAAGACCAAAAAGTATAAGAAAATATCCAAGATAGCACAGTGAGTTAGAGCTGGGAAAGGACTCCTGTCTCTTGGTTTTCCATCACCCACAATGCTGTTTGACACCTGCTCAGAACCTGATGCGGAATCAAATCTCTTCTACCATGAGAACAGTACTGCTTCCCTGTGTAAAGCAAACTTCTTCCTCACACAGGTGGCCTCCAGCCCCTGGCTTTTTGCCTTCTTCTACCTTCCAAATCTTATCTTAAGAAGAAGAAAAATTTAAGGGTTCATAACTCAAAGAAATTTTCCCAAAGTATATTTCAAAATATGCATTCATGCCTAGGGTGATTTCGAGGCTTAAAAAAGAAAACAAGGATGGCCAACTGACAAGACCAGAATTATGAAGACAATATAACTGAATGAAATTTTAGCAGTATTATCCTATGATAATGGTGACATATCTAATTCTTTTAAAATGGCTGGAAGAATTTATTTTACTGATTTCTTGGCCAAACATGTTTGAGAAATAACGCAAGTGTCTTTGAGAAATAACACATCTCTTAGAAAGGGATAATGTAAATGAGCATTTATAAAGATTAGTAAGTTTTGTATTCAGGAACCTTTTCACCCAGTTATCCTGGAGCATAATGGAACATGAAAATGTTCCTCAAAACAATACCTGTCACCATCCTTGGGATGCCACATTTAGGGAAACATTGGAATCCACTGTTATCCCTGGCACTGAGGCCCAGGAGATAACAGGAGGGATTAAAAAAGGCCATGTGCATCACCTTCTGTAAGGTGGTTGGGAAGGAAAGCAGAGAGGTGAGAGACCAGTGGGCACCTGGCATACAGTAGAGATTAAGTGAATATTTGCAGAAGAAATGAATAAATGTTCATGGAAATCACAGCTTGGAATTCAGAGCATCCGCCCCCAAAAGAGAAGCACCCAGCATATTAGCTTCTGGGTCTTCAGTCTGGTTGTTTTCAAGAAGGTCCTCCCAGAATTGGTGCTTCCAGAAGAAGAATGGCTTCTTACCATCCAATATGGTGGGTTCCTGTTAGAGTAGATCAGGAATGTGATCTGGGCTCTAGTCATCTGGTTTACAAGACTCCTTCCCCAGCATACCAGTATTCCCAAGGGCACCAATCTTCATGACTTCCACATAAAAATAAGATTCTCTTACAGATCAGATAGGAGTCAACAAGCACTAAAGAAAGAATGAACTCCCTTTCCTTGCCCCCAGCCAGCCCTTCCGGCCTTCTCCAGGCAGTGGCCAGGAGCACCAGGGGAAGGGAAGGCTGCTTCAACTTTTCCTGGAGAAGTGGCCTTCCTTTCCAGAACCTTTAGCTCAGCTAAGTGGAGACACCTGGTGTTTGTTGTCGCAACTTCAAGAACAATACATCAAAGACTGGGCAGAAAATAAAGCTTCTCATAAAAATTACATCATCACTCTACAAGAGGAAATGCAAATGGCAGCCCATCTTACCCCTAGGAGACTTTCCTCCCTTTCAATATCTCCGCCATTTGAATAGTTGTTGTTGTTGTTGTTGTTGTTGTTGTTTTCCTCCCCCACATCGCTGCCTTTAAAACAAGGTAAAACACAATTGCAAGGCTGGCAAAATTTGTGAGAAGTCAGGAAAAAGAAGAGATTGTCTTTCCCTGGCTGCTTCATTTTGTCAGGTGTTAAATCAGAGGGCTAGCTTTTGCGCAATATCTGTTTGGTAATACTTAATAAGTAGCTGGAATAGCAAAGTTCCAAAAAGAAAAAAAAAATTTAAGCCTATACAAGGCCAAAGGAATATTAAAGTTTCACTGCAGAAGAAATATGGCCACTGCCAAGAACTGATTAGTCATAAAATCCGAGGTATTATCATCATCCATCATGGCCTTTCTTTTAATGACTGAACCAAAAAAGAGACATCAAAGTTTTCAAAATAGGGTTATAAAAACGCTGTACGCAGATGAGGCCTCCAAATATTTTGATAGAACCTGAACAAAAAAAAGAGAGAGAGAGAGAGAGAGAAATCATTGAAACAAATCACAAAACATATGTTGTTATGCTTTGCTCTAAAAACCATGAAGTTTATCCAGAACCCTATTATGGTAACTGCTTAGCTTTTCATGCATTCCTAAATTACCATGTAATCTAAAACCTTGTTTTCAGCTGCCCTATATTGGAAAGTCCCTTAAAATAATCAGGATGATTACAGGCTAGTATTCAGAAAGAAACATGCTTGTATTATTGTAAATGAAAGTGTTATTTATCAGACAGGCTCCTTTAAAAACAACAACAACTACCCTAGAAACACAGAAACACAATGTATTCAGGAAATACCTAAGCCCAGGACTACATTTTAGGCTTTCTGCATTTTCAAGCACATGGATAGTTGGTGTAAAAATATGTTCTTTTCCTGCAGGGACTTGACTGTAATTAGTGTGTGCCAAAACTCTCTCACAGAGATTTCATTGTCTTATCTACTTACATCATCTTAATGCGATTTTATTTTACTTTGTCAAAGTCATATTAATGTAAATGTGTTCTTGATAGCAAACAGAGTTCTTTTTTATGCAAAACAGGATTCAGCTGACTCTAATAAAACAGCTTGCAGTCTATTAGACTATAACAGTAATGTGCTTATTTTGTTTCTCAAATCAAGACTGTGTCAGAAAGCTATAGATGGAGATTTGTCTTGTTTTTCACAATAATTGCTAGGGTGGGGTTACATTATGATCTTTAAATGAATAGTATCGCTTAGAACAAACACTTCATATATCTTTTATCTTCCCCTGCATACAGTTCAGAGTTTTCTTTGAAAATGCTGCGCTACTTTTCCACATAAGTCATCAGAATGTTTCCAAAGAATTTTAACTGCCAGATTAATTATATCTTGCAAACAAAGATAGATTGCTTACATTCTTTATTCAGAATTCCTGCCAGTATGGAGCAACTGGCAACAAATTAATTTCTTTTGCAACCATGCAAAATGTTTTGCTATGAAAAGCTCTGGAAGGTAAACGGATCCTTTAAAAAAAAAAAAAAAAAAAAAAAAAAAAACAGGTTGCTCATTCTGAAATGCTAATCTGTAAGCAAAGAACAGAGGATTAAATGAATTTGACTACTCCCCCACTCCCCCTACCCTGTTTTTAGCATCTAGGTTATAGCCCTCCATTAATGTATTCAGTTAATTAAGTATTGCTGTGACCTGGTGGCAATTTTTGAAATCCAGGAAATTTTCCCCCTTTAAATTCTGCCTCCCCCACAGAGCAGAATATAATCTGCTTCTAGTCAGTCTGTTTATGTCAGCTGTGCTTCTACTACAAGCTTCTAAAATGTTTTAATAAATTTATCAACCAAAAAATATTACAAACATTTCA
Organism: Graphiurus murinus; assembly: GCA_004027655.1. Taxonomy (NCBI): domain Eukaryota; kingdom Metazoa; phylum Chordata; class Mammalia; order Rodentia; family Gliridae; genus Graphiurus; species Graphiurus murinus. The sequence goes on from PVLC010000835.1 coordinate 11,179, forward strand.
TTTCCTTTGATTCAGACACACACACACACACACACACACACACACACACACACACAAAAGGCTGCCTTCTTTGCAAATTCTTGCTGGTATGAATCACTCTAAGTAATATTTGCTTTAACTTTCGTGTGGTTCTACAAACAACCTTTATATGGCTGGACTTCAAAGCGAGGAGAAATAAAGGTTAGAAATGCGATAGGAGTAATCTATTATTAGGCATGAAACATTAAACCACTTGTAGCTATAAGTCTTAAAACCTGAATAATCTAGGTTTTTACCGTACTACATATTTATTATGCTTTCGCTCACACAAGCATTTATCACAGAGGAGTGTTTGGAAGAGAAATTTTTCCATTTCACTATGAGCCACAATTGGGTTTAATTTTTCCTAATATTTAATTTAGGGGGGAAAAAAAAGGTAATATTGTAACAGTGCTCTCAAGTGTCCCAGCCAAAATGCTTGGTGTTCCTCACTAAGTAAAATTAATCTGTTACCAGCTCCCTGACCTGCAAGTCAGGTTTCAGTAAAGTAGGCATCAAGGGGGAGGGCAAAGACAGGGGTGCAGGGGGTGCTTGGTGCAAGCTAGCTAGCGTGGGTGGGGAGATAAGATCTCTTTCTTTGACTAAGGGGGTGGGGAAGCTTGGAAGAATGTCTCAACCCACCATACCATCAAATGACAGAAAATACACTGAACGTGTATTTGAGCTGAGGAGTGTTTGAAAACATTTATTAGCTTCATCCACATAGACATTCACTACAGGAATGTTAATTGTTAAAATCTGTACTGCAGCTATTTCTTTTAAGCAGAGAGGCTGCAATGAGTGGAAATTCGGCTCCTTGCTTCTCTCTCTCTCTCTCTCTCTTTTTTTTTTTCTTCCACATATATTTGCACTTTAAAAAAAAATAATGTTATGAAATAAGTCAGATGTCAGATGGAGATCTTTAGAGCACGGGGAGGGAATGTGAAACAGTGTTAAGGATATATGCATATGCAGGAACAAAAAAACAACATTGGTAACATTTTGTTCTTGATTAAATTTGTGCTCCTAATACAGTAGATTAAAAATAAGTCCAACTGTTAAACACATTAGTGTTCAGCCACCGCTGTTGTGCCAGAAAAGCAGCTATCTTTCCAGCCCTAGCCTCGCTGGTAGCTTGGAGGAGACAGAGGAAATCTGACCCCCAGGAAACCTGAGCCATCAGAGACCCCGCAGTTTGGGGATTCCTTATTTTCCTCTGTTGATTAAATCCCAGAACTGCCTTAATATGTTCTCACACTGGGTCAAAACTGGGTGTCCCTCAGCAAAGCTGAAAGAGAATACTGGTTTGGAAAGATGTGGGGGTAGGGGGGAATGCTAACAGCCAACCATCAAGGCATTCTTTGAGAAATATTAAGTTGTAGTTTATTGAGCAATTATTTGTGAGACATCTCTTTTAAGAAGATTGTTGTAAGCCATATCTTCCACTACCCCAGGAATTTTATAATTGGGGCTAAAGATAGAACTGAATCCCATAATGTCTGAACTGGAAGACTCTCCAGAGATCATAGCCACCTCTTCTTTCATGGGTGATGCCCAGTGAGCCCAGTGAGGTTAAGGGGAGGTCTTGGCCAAAGTCATATCAGGAAGACCCTACTTCTCTGTATCTGGAACTCAGGTTTGGTTTTCCCAAGCCAGTCCATGGCATGGACATCCATCAACCTTTCAGTTTAATCAAAAAAAAAAAAAAAAAAAAAAAAGACTGAAATTATATTAATGGGTTTTGGTTTTTAAACAATTTATTTCTTCAGGTAATTATAATAATGGCTCTTTACCTAAAGTATGTTTGTTATTCCTCCAGAGCATTTCCTTTGAGAGACAGAGAGAGCGAATGTGAGTGTGTGTGTGTGTGTGTGTGTGTGTGTGTGTGTGTGTGTGTGTTTTAATAAAACCAAAGCTTCAGTTCTTATTCTCTCCCTTCTGCATACAACACCCCCTCTCCCAGTTTCCCCTGCTCCACCCCTAGCATATTTTTCTGGTCTTTGGCCAACCTGGTTTAATAGATTACCTGTTGCTGACGTTCTCACTTCACATAGAAATGAAGCTCTTGTTTTCTGTGCTTTCTGTCAGCAAAAGGGTACGCAGCTGTAACATTTGTAAATCTTGGAAGTAATAGCTCCCCAAAAGCAATGCAGATAACTGGAGATATTGCCAAGAAAGGAGAAAAGTTAATTGAAACTATTTGGGGCATGCAGTATTGAACAAGTAGATGGTTTCTGAGCAACACATATCGAAACGTGGCTTGCCAAAGACCTGCACACATTTAATTTGCTCTACAAATTTGGTTAGTCCAATAAAGTATAAACATCAAACATTGGTCGTGGAGAGCATTAAACATTAACCAACTGAGACCTTAAAGACTTGGGCAGAACATTAAAATTAGACGAGAAAGATAGGCCAGGCAGCTCTGGGAAATTAGGTTAAGATTCAAAAAGAGAATGTTTGTGGCTGAGTAAAAAATACAGTAAAAAAAAACTATTTTGAGATTGGTAATCATTTGTCTCTGCAGACAGGCCATTTCCCCCCTGGGATTATATTTTTAAAATCAAGCAAACATACCAAAGTCAATTTGATTTTCTGATTGTTCTCCAGGATGAAATGTATTACTACCCAAATGAACCCTGAAAAGGGGTATTGTGATTGCCGTTCCCAGATTCATGAACTCTCAGATGGAGCTCTGCCTTTTATCCATTTTTTGTGTTTATGCATGTTCCACGTTGCTTAGCCTGGAGCTCAAAGCCACAAAGATGCAATAAACTTTTGTTGGGCAGCAGAATGAAAATGCCCTCTCAGGAGATAAGGACAGCTCCAGGTTCACCCATTCAGACTTGTTCTTTACCTGACAAACACTGGTATGTGCTTCCCTTCTCAATGAGTACAATACAGGCTGAGCTTTGAAATGGTAAAATTCAAGGTAAAGAAAATAATATCATATTCAAGTCATTATACACTGAGTATTTTTGGCCCCAGTGGGTCTCACACAGTAAATCCCTGCCAAATACAACAGGAGAATCTTTGTTATATTATTGCTTCAGTGTCTACAAAGGTTCAGGGATATAGTAGGTGACCAGTCTTAACAATCCCACATAACTCATGGAGAGGTTGAGGTAAAGGTGAGTTAAACGACTCTAGACCAAGGATGAATTTCTAAGAGTTTAAATGTAGCTGCTTATCTTCTTAAGCTTCAAAATGTCTACTAATGATAGAGTAGAGGAACCTCTAGTATCCCTGACTTAACTTGGGTTATCCTAGTAGTAGATCCTGAGATGATCTGAGTACAAAAAGTTGACTGGGGAGAGACAAAGGTAACACTAGTGGAATAAGAAAATGAGACCAGATAGAGAAGGCAGCCAGTACAGGTATATGGTCAAGCCAGCTACCATCATGAGCAACTGGAGTTTAATCCCAATGGAGAAACTCTGAGAGTGAAAGTAGTACATGTTCTTCAGAGAAATGGGAGCTGGGATATTTATACACCAACTCCATTAGTCTTTGGATGAGGTTGTTTCTGAGAGGCATGAATTCCCCAGCACTTGAATCTGGCCACATAGGCAAGCAAAACCAAATTTGGTGGCCAAAGGAAGATGGCAAAGAGAGAAATGCAGGAGTTAACAGTAGGAAAGCAGGCTGATCTGACCTTTCATCAGTGTGAAGCACCATGAGGAGGACCCTGTCAGACTCCTTTGTTGAAGTGCCTAGAGGCAAGCAGTAACTCTAAGAAGTTCAAGCGTGTTCTTCTTATGTCTAGCATAGTAACTAACACATCATAGAAGCCTAATCAATATTTTTTGTATGAAGGAAAGAAAAAATAAGACATCACATAATTAATTTTTAGATGTTTTACAGATATGGTTTGCTCTCCGCTTAATGTTGAAATAGTTCAAACTTTTCTCAGGAAGCTACATGATATGAGCTCAGGTTTGATGTCAGCGAAAATACAGTTTAAATCTCGCTTCCATCACTTTATAGCTATAAGACCTGGAGCAAGTTATTTCAATTCTCTGAGTCTCAGTTACTCTATTTATAAAATGCCAATTTCAAAGTATTTAATGATATAAGACTGGAAAAGTAGATATTAGGTTTGATACAGAAAAGGGCACATAAGTACTTAATGCTACTTAATTAGCTCCCTGACCTCAAACTCCACCTGTGCCACCAAATATCCATATGTCTTTGAGCAAGTCATTTAGCCTCTCTGGGGCAAGGCTTTCCCATCTCTAAAATGGAGACAAAGTTGTCTGCTGATTCTTCCCCAGAAGATGAGACCCTAAGCAGATATCATGGAATATAACACTTATGAAGCACTTGATCGTTTATATAGTCCTTTTATACATGCTACCTCATTTCAAAGCAAACAAGGATTTGGGGTTTATAAATCATTCTGACAGATGTAGAGGAATGCTTTTCTCGTTCTCTAAATGACCCCATGACTGATTTGTGTTTGGCTTAGTTACAGACTATAAAATGACCCAGAATCCTATGAGATCCACGTATAGGTGCCCAAGGGGAATTGGATTTGAATCATCAGTGTTTGACCAGGCAGTGCAGGTGGACATGAGAGTGAGTGGTAATCAGGGACATGCCCAAGAGGGTCCTGCAGGCCATGTCCAGCATGGAGTGTTTACACAGATTCAGACTGAACCAAGAGAATTTATAGAAGGAGTAGTTGAAGCTGTGAAGTCATCTCCTCATCTTCATGGGGGTTGCTGGAACAGATAGGCCAGCAGGGCCTTTTGTACACCAAACCAGGAAACAGAGACCTAAAACTTAGCCAGGGTGATTCCCTCAGAACGCCTCGGCACTTATCTTGTGCCAGGCAAAGTAGAGGATACAAAGATGAATGCCATTTTATTATCTCTATTTCACAGTTGATAAAACTGAGGCTTAGAAAAAATAAGTCATTTGCCCAAACTGCTCAAAACAGAAGTCCAGGGTCATCCTGATGCAAAAGAGAGTGTTTTAAATCTCTGCACAACACTGACTTTCTACAAGACCACAACATTCAATGTCACTCAAAATATAGCTACAACGGATAAAAACAAAATAAAGAAAATCTAATTTTTTATATGTGTGCATACACACACACACACACACACACACACACACATGTATAAGCACTCTGTATGAAAAATATTTTACAACAAAGCGTTGACAGTGCCCGGAATGACCATTTGCATCATGAATATATTCTACAAAAGAAAGCAAAGTCATGGTCACTACTTCCCTGATCTTCTCACCCTAAGGTGTCCCTCAGCTTTCCATAGGAATTTAGCCAAGTCAGCAAAAAAAAAAATTTAAGCAGTCTTATTTATGACTTTTCCCTTCTTTGCATCTCAATGAGTTCACTTTAAATGAGAGAAATCTAAGAATCAAATAATAATTGCTAATTTACTATTCATTTTCTGAGCAGCTAAACACCTCACCTAAGTTTTGGCATTTATTTATTCCTCAGGACAGCCTTCTGGGTTGGGTGCTATCATCTTCCTCTTTAATAGATGGGAAGCTGAAGTTCAGAGAGATATAACAGCTTTTCCAACATCAAGTTAAAGCTAGTAAGTAGAAACAGAAATTCAAATCCCACCTCCTTGATTCTAGGACCCATGCAATCATCCACTATGCTAAGCAGCCTCCCCCAAGCCTTGACTCTTTAGTGAGTTCCCATTTTCATTTGGACTTTCCCTAATACATGGGACAAACATAGTCTTTTAACTATTGTAAACAAACTTTGTTTTCGTTAATGCACTTGAGTAAACTTAGTTCCTAGGAATTATTGAGAGCAGAGTTCAGGTCCAAAACAAAACAAAGCTCCCCAAAATGAGTCTGTTCATGGTACAATAGAATTAAAAAGTAGGATATGTAATTGCATGCAGCATATGATTCCAATTTTGTAAATATTTAAAAATTTCTAGTAAGTATGTTAGTAAAATTTACTTTAAAAAACATATTTTATATGCAAGTTTATAATTCTGACACTTTTATCACACCATTTATAAGTAAATAATCTCTATAATAGCATGAAAAAATTCTGGAAAGGAATACACTAAAAGTTAAAAGTGATCTCTATTTTTATTATCTAAAAAGAGGAAACATTATGCATATTATCCGGAAAAAATTGAACATTAATATTTGCCCACTCATCACAGGACTAGGTTTTTTATATCTATTGTCTCACTAATGGCCACAACAAGCTTTTGAAGTTGCTATTATTTTGTCCTATTTATAAATAAGGAAGCCAGGTTCATAAAAATTAAACAACTGTTCCAGGATCATAAAAAAAGAAAAGTGGCAAAAGCAGGATTTCAGCTCTTTCTTCTTCTGAGTTGTGAGTTCTTTATACTCAACAGGATCCAACTTACAGATTGTTTATGTCATCATCCATACATATTTCTGTGACAAGATTATTTACTGAGGTATTAATGTATAGTTTGCTCTTGATTTTGTAGGAGACTAGAAAAAGAAAGGCATTTTCTATTCCTTAAATCAATACTGCAAAGGGGTGCCCACTTGGGACAAGAGAGTCCTAGCACAGAAGTGAGCTAAGAGGGGGGAAGGCCTGGGCTTGCTGCAGGTGGGATGGTGGGCTGGGTCACCAGACAGGCTGCCCACCAGGTCAGCAGCCCAGGGGTCTTGACCAAAGAGCCTAGTGCTTTAGCTTACTGCATGGTGATGATGGCTGTCTGTCTTTGAAATACAGAACCCTACATTGCTCAGAGTCCAACTTGAAAACCCTCCAATCAATAGAAATAAAATAATGGAACTTTCTTCCTCTTCATCAGGTGAGGACTCAGATTTAACAATAAGGAGGTTGCTCAAACACAAACACAACTCCCACCTCAACAAGGCCTCTGAAACATTGACTACTTTGGTACCATGCTAGGGAATCCACCCCACTGACAGGCAGAGAATGAAATGCAAAATGTGGTGAGTACTCTATTAGCCCACTCATGGTGTTTCTTTCAAAAACTTGTCATGGGGCACCAAGGCTGCCTTTGGGATAGTAAGAGTTGACCACCAACCTGATAGAAGCCCAGATTCCACAGAGCAGCATGGGCTAGGTTATGTGTCCCCATTTCCTCAGCCACTTCTCTAGCTGTGGCTTCTATCATGACTTACACTTCAATCATCAGAAATTAACAGAAAGTGCACCAAATCCACCCCCCTTCCCGCTCCAAGTCTCCCTTTCATTTAAAATGTTCAGATTTCATTGCTTATACTGTGGCTAATATCAAGCCACAAAGTGGCAAGCCAGTTCCCAAAGCCCATTCTGCTTCCAAGCTTGTTAAACTTTGAAATGGGGTTTGTCCTTCGTGTGCATGTGTTTTAAAGCTGTTTTATGACACATTGTCAGGAACTCAGGTACTGGGCCTCCTTCGAGCCAGCTTTCAGCAGCTGCCTTTGCACTTCCCTTTCACGTAATTAAACACCCCATGGTACTTAACAGAGCAATAAGTAGCACATCAATAAAGCAATAAATAATTGTATTCAGGCAAACTCCAGCGCCATCATCCATTAACCAGGAGCTGTGAGCAATAGTTTTGATTAATCAGTAAGATTATATAATAGGAAAGCAAAAGTTGGTCAAGGCCTCTAGAAGAATCAGCCAGACTTCCAAACCACAAAGGAGTCTTATCTGTGAGGTAACTTGCAGGGAGCCCAGACAGTAACTACAGCAGCAGGAAGCCCCACCTCCTGAAACTAGTTAAAAATGCTAGTTAAAAACAAAGAAGCGGGACAATTCTGCTGGGGGACAGAAGGGCTGCCTACTGAGAAGATGGAGTAAAGGCACTATAAAAACAAAATGATCCAACTTCAGAAAACAAATGTTTTCTGCCGAGATGAGGAGCAGAATTGGATCAGGATGGGCCTGGAATCCCATCCCTGTGTCCCAGGTAAATGTCCACAGATGGGGTCTGGGAGAAGATGATGATTCAGAAGGAGATCATTTAGGAATGTTGGTATTAGAGCTAGCTCTGCAGGCACAGGTCAGCACTGGGCGAGGAAACAATTTGGGAAATTGCATATATTCCTCACTCAAGATCACGTGTCACCTATGGAGTGTGTGTGTGTGTGTGTGTGTGTGTGTGTGTGTGTGTGTGTGTGAGAGAGAGAGAGAGAGAGAGAGAGAGAGAGAGAGAGAGAGAGAGAGAGAGAGAGACTAGGAATTGAACTCAAGGGCATTCTACCTCCAAGATATACCCCAGTCCTATTTTTAAATTTTGTTTTTGAAACAAGGTCCGGCTAGGTTGCTGCAGCTGTCCTTGAACCTGAGATTCTCCTCTCAGACTACAGAAGTACACCACCACACCAAGCTCTTTTTCTTTTTCTTAATAACTTGCCTGGGTCTCATAAACCTGCATCTCTGGAGGTAGAGCCCAGGAACTTGTATTTTTGTTTTGTTTTGGGTACTGGGGAATGAACCCAGGGGCATTCTACCTCTGAGCTATACCTCCAGCCCTATTTTATTTTTTTTATTTTGAAACAGGATCTCACTAAGTTACAGAGGTCCTCACTAAGTTGCTGAGGCTGGCTGCGAACCTGTGATGCTTCTGTCTCCGCCTCCCAAGTGCTGAGATTACAGACATGGCCACCATGCCTGGCTAAGAACCTGTATTTTTAATGTGCCCCTAAGTGGTTCTGCTGTATAGACCATGTAGAACTCTGCTTTGAAGACCACAAAGTAATATCACTATAGACTTGAGCTTGGTCAGCTTAGGCACATGAGGACATGAGGCTGCTGTCAATGTCCTTGGCTTGCAGTATGAAACAGATCTTCAACATTCAAACTTTATAAGCAAGCCATGAATTCATTTGTCTGCACCAATAGTCAACAGACTGTAAAGAGGTGCTTGGTGCACATGATCTCAGGGGCTTGTGTCCAGGCCTTTGTGGAACATGTTCTCTGAGGATTTTAATAAAACCAGCCCAACACCAGTCGTGCTGAGACACATTCATTCTGCAAAATACTGAGGACCTACTAAGTGTCATAGATTCTTCTAAACACTGGAGATCCATTCATCAGGGGATGAGTCTGTGGAGCCTTGGGCACTCCAACTCCACTTTAGCAAGACAGCCATGGTTTCATTACAGAAATGTAAAGCATATGTAAAAGTGTAGAGAGAATTATAATGAACCTCCCTGTACCTCTCACTTACTTTACACAATTATCAACTCAAAGCCAATCTTCTTTCAGACACATTTTAATGGTTTTGGAGCAAATCCCAGACACCATATCATTTAACCTGTGGATATTGTCAGCATGTATCTATAAAATATAATCTTTAAAATAATAATAAACACATACTGTTATTCTACTTAAAATGTTCACTTTGATTTTGTAATATCATTAAACTTAATGCTAACATTTTTCCAACTGTCATATTTTTAAGTGTATGTGCTAAAGTTAGGATCAAAATAAGATCCATACATTGAAATTAGTTGATATTTCTCTTAAATCCCTTTTAATCTAAATATTTCCTTTCCTCCCCCAACCCCTGTACCATCTCCCTCCCCCCCCCCCACCCTCTAAACCATTTTCTTTATTCTGCAGATTCTGAATTTTGCTGATTACTTCCCTATGGTATCATTTAACATGTGTTCTCTTCTGACCCATGTATTTCCTGTAATATGGTAGTTACAGCCAGAGGATTGCTCAGAGTTGGTTTTGATTTTTTTGGCAAGAGTATTTCAAAGGCCTATGAGGAGGCTTTTAATGTTTAGCGGATGTTGATCGCTTTATGATGTTGGTAGATGTATGGACATTACCTAGATCCCTTACATCATTAGGAGATTATGAAATAATTTCTGAGCCACCAGGAGGCTTTATCAGTATCATTTCATGAGATTCTTTATTTCAACTGATGATTTAGTAACTTTATTGGCTGGAATACTTATATGATAAAAACTTCTCATGAGTCCTCTGGTTATAGGTAGAGGAAAAGCAGAATAAATGACTTATCAGTTTTCAGGATGAGTTGTTTCCTTAGCATAACACAAAGATTTTTAAGCATCCTTATGAATCCATGAATTTAAGCAACCTGATGTGTTTTAATTCTTTGCAGTTCTATCCCTCTTGATTTTCCCACACATATATCCCATCTTTGTCCAGTGAAAGCTGATTCTGACTTTTGAGTCCTTATTATATGACCCTTATAATCTTTGATAGCTTTCTTTCCAGTATCTCAAGATGTTCTCAGTACCTATTGTATATTTTCTGTTCCAGATCTGGAATCAGCCATTTTTCAAAAGAGTCTTGGTTTATTTTGATTATTTTATCCCTTCTGATGGCTTTGGGGTTAGTTTGTTCCTGCTTTTCAAGAGCTGTAAGGTGCATAATTAGATTATTTATTTCAAATCTTTCTGTTTTTCTTATGTGGGCACTTAATGCTATAAATTTTCCTTTTAATACTGCCTTCAGGGTGTCCCGTAGATTTTGGTACATTGCTTCTCTATTTTCATTTGATTCTAGGAATTTTTAAATTTCTCCCCATATTTCTTCTCTGATCCAGTCTTCACTTAGTAATATAGCATTCAATCTCCATGTATTCATGTAATTTCTCTGGATCTTCTTGTTGTTGATCTCAGTCCATTATGATCTGAGAGGATAAAGTAATTATATTGATTTTCTAAAATTTGCTCATGCTTGTTTTGTGGCCTAGAATATAGTCTATTTTGAAGAAGCTTCCATGGGCAGCTGAGAAGAGTGTGTATTCAGCTGTTGTTAGGTGGAATATTCTGAAAATGTCAGTTAGGGCCAATTGGTTGATGTTCTTTAGGCATTAAGTATCTTTACCAATCTTTTGTCTAGCAGACCAGTCTAAGGGTGTGAGAGGTGTGTTGAAGTCTCCTAAGATTATTGTATTAGGGTCTATATGGGTCTTCAAACCAAGAATAGTTTGCTTTACATAGGTAGGTGCACTAATATTAGGGGCAAAAATACTTAATATGGTTATGCCTTCATTTTAAATGATTCCTTTTATCAGTAAGAAGTGACTATTTTTGTCTCTTCTGACAAAAGCAGAAATTAATGAAATAGAAAACAAATCAACAAAAAACAATGCAGAAGATCAACAAAAAAAGCTGATTTTTAAAAAGAAAGAACAGACCTAAATCTCAAGGATAAGAGCTGGAAATGGAGATATCACCACAGATAATATGGAAATCTAAAACATTATTACAAACTATTTTGAAAACATTTACTTCAATAAAACAGAAAACTCAAAGAAAACTGACAAATTCATAGATATCTGAAACTTAAAATCGAAATAGCAATAAGAGGTCTTCAAAGAAAAGTTTAGTCGTAGACAGATTCCCAGCTGAATTCTACAAGACTTCAATAGAAGAACTAAGTCCAATGCTCCCCAAATTATTCTGTGAATAGAAAAAGAAGGAAAACTACTAAATTCATTATTTGAAACCAGCATCACCTTAATCCCCAAACCAAATAAAGATACCATGAGAAAAAGAAAATTATAGACCAATTCATTGATGAACATAGATGCAAAAATTCTTAACAAATATTATCACTTTGCATTTAATACTACCAAGAAATTAGTTCATCATGACCAAATAGGCTTCATCCCAGGGATGCAAGTCTGGTTCAGCACATGTGAATCAATAATTGTAATTCACCACATTAATAGAGCTAAGAACAAAAATCACATGATTATCTCAATACATGCATAAAAAGCATTTGACAAAATCCAACACCCTTTCATGATAAAAACACTGAGGAAATTAGAAATAGGAGGAACCTACCTCAACTTCATAAAGGCTATCTACAACAAACCCAAAGCCAGCATCATTATAAATGGGAAAAAAACTGATAGAGTTTCCCTTAAGATCAGGAACAAGGAAAGATGCCCACTGTCACAACTCCTATTCAACATAGTACTCGAAACTCTAACCTCAGCAATAAGACAGGAGAAAGAAATCAAAGGAATATAAGTAGGTAAAAAAGAACTGAAACCATCTTTCTTTGCTGATGATCCTTTACTTAGAAGATCCAATAAACTCAACCATAAGACTTCGAGAGGTAATAAATAGTTTCGGTAAAGTAACAGGATACAAAACCAAACTACAAAAATCATTAGCAGTTATTTACATCAACCATGATTCCACTGAAAAAGAAATACAGAAAACAATTTCATTCACAATAATCTCAAGAAAGGATAAAATACTTAGGAACAAATCTAACCAAGGAAGTGAAAGACCTCTACAATGAAAACTATAAATCACTAAAGAAACTGAAGAAGACTCTAGAAGATGTCAAGACCTCACATGCTCTTGGATAGGCAGAATAAATATAATCAAAATGGCCATCCTACCAAAAGGAATCTACACATGCACATAATCCCTATTAAAATGCCATCATCATTTTTCACAGACCTAGAGAAATTAGTTATAAAATTCATATGGAAAAACAAAAGACTCAGAATAGCCAAAGCAATTCAGCAATAAGAACCATGTCAGAGAAATCACAATACCTGACTTCAAATTATACTACAAAGAAACAGTAATGAAAACAGCATGATATTGGCACAAAAACAGACACATAAACCAATGGGATAGAATAGAAGACTCAGAAACAAAGCCCATATCTATAGCCAGTTGATCTTTGATAGAAGTACCAAAGACATACAGTGGAGAAAGGATAGTCTTTTCAACAAATGGTGTTGGTAAAACTGGCTATTAATATGTAGAAAAATGGAATTAAATCCTAACCTCTCACTCTGCACAAAAGTCAACTCAAGATGGCTCAAAGACCTAGAAATTAGTCCAGAAATTTGGAAACTGCTAGAAGAGGATATAGGACCAACACTCCAACCTATAGATATAGGCAGAAACTTCTCCAATATAACTCTAAAAGCTCAAGAAATTAAAATAATAATTAATGAACGGGCTAGAAGTAAATTAAAAAGCTTCTGCATAGCAAAAGAAACCATCAAGATTCTACAGAATGGGAGATCGTCACCAGCTACCCATCTGACAAAAGTCTAATATCTAGAATACATAAAGAGCTTAAAAAGCTTAACGCACACACACACACACACACACACACACACACACACACACAATCAATAAATGGGCAACTGAACTGAATAGACTCTTTTCAACAGAAGAAATACAAATGGCTAACAAATATACCCCCCCAAAAAAAATGTTCAACATCTTTAGCAATCAAGGAAATACAAATTAAAACTATACTGAGATTCCACCTACCTCCAGTTGAGTTGCCAGTCATCAAGAATACAAATAATAATAAATGCTAGCAAGGATGTGGGGAAACAGGAACTTTATTACCTATTTGTGGGACTGCAAACTAGAACAGCTGCTTTGGAAATCAGTGTGGAGATTTCTCAGAAGATTGGGAATGGAACTACCATATGATCCAGCAATAGTGCTCCTGGGTATCTTCCCAGAGGAAATGAAATCAGAATATTATAATGATACTTTCATATCCATGTTCATAGCAGCACAGTTTTCAATAGCCAAATTATGGAACCAGGCTAGGTGTTGGTCAATGGATGAATGAATCGCAAAACTTTGATATATACACACAATGGAATTTTATTCAGCTATTTTTAATATTGAAAACTTATACCTATCATATGTAAAATTCTACAATATATCTGTAGTTTCAGAGCAATATATATGTATGTTTCATTATGGATATAAGGATGGATGGATGAATGGATGGACTTAAAAACTTAAAAAAGATGCACAGTAAAGTGTTCAGAGTGGTTAACTTTGGTAGGTGATATGGGAGCATTGTTTTTAACCTTAATGTTTAATATTTTATAATTATTAATAAAAAAGTTATGACAATATAAATAGTTGGACTTCTTTTCTCAGTTTTCAGTATAACATCCCCAAAAGAGAAAAAAAGAAAACCTACACTGCCAGTATGGGTTGCCATGATATCATTCATAAAGAGTCTGACACGAGTCAATCAAATCCTTCTCCCTGAACCAATCACAAGTACATATAGGAGAGCATTGTGATCAAGGATAATTGCTACTCACTTCAGCCTTGGTATTGGCACCATTATTACTTAGCTTCTAGGCCCTCAAAGCCTCTGTGATCACGGTAAGCTAGTCCCCTTTTCTTCACACAAAAGTGTCTTCCTCTGCTATTGCTTCTTTCCATTCAGATCTCTGGTACAACTGAGGAAGCTTCAGAGGATAGGATGCTGAATGCTGTTGCTAAAATGGAGATTGTTACTGACATTCTGTGACTCTCGCATGACACACAGTCACTGATCCCCATGGACAAGTCAAATGAGGTCTTCACCAAGATGTTGAAGACATTGTTCAGAAGAATATAAAATGCAATCAGAAGCATGAGAAGGGCTAGTGAGTGGAATTAAGTTTAATACTTTCCATTAGCTGAGTAATAGCCTATCCTCTAAGGCTTTCCCCTGTAAGTCCCATAAATTTTATAAGAACAAGGTGGATATGGGGCTCATCATTCTTTCTGAGCATTTACAGATCGTTTGACCAACACATAGAAGGTTAATCTCACCTCACATCCCAGAGACTTGAGTCAGGTCCCAGTCGGGGACCTAAACCACTATATTACAGGTTAAGCCAAGTGTCTGAGTCCATGACAGCTTTCCTGAATGTGATAATATGTGGTCTCTTCCTTCTTACCATTCACAGGGCAAAATTCACTTTTACTTTATGATTCGTGGCACCATCTCATTGCCAGTTACCCCTCTTTGAGTTCCAACCCTAAGTCCATTTACAAAAGACCAGGCAACAACATCCACTCACCCTATGCCATTCCTCTTCCCTTCATAGGACCCCATACATTGTTTAGAGCTCTTAAGGAAAAATACTATGATTTCATTCTTTTAAATTTATGGAGAACAGCTGACTTTTCACTTTTTGTGACTGACTGATCTCACTTAGTATAATGTTCTACAGTTCGATCCATTTCCCTAAAAATGACATAATTTTGCTTTTCTTTATGGCTGAGTAAAATTCCATTGTGTACATATCCCATAGTTTTGTAATCCATTCATCTGTTGATGGACATCTTGACTGGTTTCATAGTTTGACAGTTGTGAATTGTATAGTTATAAACATAGCTATGCATGCATTAGTCTGGTACCTTAGTTTCCATTCTTTTGAGTAGATACCCAAAAGTGATATTGCTGGGTCCTATGGTAGGTTCATTCCATTTGTCTGATCATCCTTCATACTGTTTTCCAAAATAGTTGCACTAATTTGTAATTCCACCAAAAATATATTAGAGTTCCCACTTCTCTACATCCTTGCCAACATTTGTTGTTGTTTGTGTTTTTAATGATTGCCGTTCTAATTGTAGTTAGGGGAAATCTCCGGGTAGTTTTGATTTGCATCTCTCTGATTGCTAATGATGTTGAACATTTTTTTCATACATTTATTGGCCATTTTTATTTCTTCTTTTGTGAAATGTCTATTTAGTTCACTTGCTCATTTTTTATTAGGTTATTTGTTTTCTTAGCAGTTTCTTTTTCTTTCTTTCTTTTTTTTTTTTTTTTTTTTTTTTTTTTTTTTTTTTTTTTTTTTTTTTTTTTTTTTTTTTTTTTTTTTTTTTTTTTTTTTTTTTTTTTTTTTTTTTTTTTTTTTTTTTTTTTTTTTTTTTTACAGTACGCAGGATCGAACTCAGGGACATTCTACCTCCCAGCCCTATTTTTTATTCTTTAGTTTGAAACAGGGTCTTAGTGAGCTGCAGAGTGCCTTACTAGGTAGCTGAGGCAGGCTACAAACCCTGTTCCTCTGGTCTCAGCCTCCCAAATGCTGGGATTACAAGCGTGCACCACCACGCCCGGCTAGCAGTGAGTTTCTTGAATTCTCTGCATATTCTAGATACTAGTCCTCTATCAGAGGAGTAGCTGGCAAAAATCTTCTCCCATTCTGTTGGCTCTCTGTTAAGGTTCTTGATAGTTTCCTTTGCTGATCAGAAGCTCTTCAGTTTAATGCAATCCCACGTATTGATAGTCCTTTTAATTTATTGTGCCTTTGCAATCTTGTAGAGAAGCACCTGCTATGTCACAGACATTGTCTCTGCCCTAGGTTCCTACTTCTAGTCTCATAAAACATTGGGGCATTTTAGATCTAGAAAGGAAATTATAGATTACAAACTGATTTTAGTCCCTTATTAAACACCTAAAGAAGTAATTGGGTGTCTATCACTTACAGAGTATCCTATAGTCGTAGGGTTAGAAATCGACTAACTTGTGGGTCTCCAGATATGATCTAAGTATGTATTTTACTGACTGTTCAAAATTAACTCTATCTCTAGTTTTTTCCTTTACTTAAATGTTGAGTTTTCTCCATCCTTTAGTTTCATTTCCAGTTACATGGACCTCCAGTGTAACTTCAAGTTGCTTCTTAAAACTGAAGTAAGTTTCCAAACTCATCTCCAATATTTTCTTTCTACTACCAGCATTCTCCAAATTTTCCTCCCCCTCCACCCCACCCCCCAGCAAAGCTCTTTTTGGGGTCCTCCTTCCTTTTATGATGATATGGCTGAGGATAATATCTAAAGAATGAAAAAATCATGACTTCTTGGGATGCCTGTCTTTTGGTGTACCTGGGAAACTGTATATTACTATTTATTGTTTACAAGTATTACATCTCCTCTTGGCTTTCCACGCCACACCTTTATCCTTCATCTAGCAGAATTAGTTTCCTTTACGTCAATAGTTATTTTTAACATGTTGGCCTCTTCTGTTAATCCATAAACTCTCTAAGAGATCTCATCTCATTCCTATAGTATCCATAAAGTATAGTGTCTGAATACAAGTGCTTGATAAATTCTTGTAGAAATAAAATAAAATGGTTATCTACTATGTCTCCAAACAAACTCTTCATTTCTCTTAACATTTATTTTCCTATCTATTTTATAATTTCTGCCTTTAAATTCCACATGTTACCTAAGTGAGATTAGGATTACAAGCATTTATAATCATGAAAATCATCAATGAATGGGACATTCAACATAATAAAATTTTCAGAGTTTTCTTTGCCGGGATTATTTTCTAATTTTAATTAATTGTCCATGACCTTTGCAAAAAGCATGTAGACTTCCCTGCTTTCTTAAACAGAGCACAATGATTATAATGTATTGTTTTCCTGATGAGTTAGGCAGTTTTGTGCACACCAATTATTGTACTGTGATATCATATAATGAAACCCTTGGGGGCTATTAAGGCCAATCGAGTTGTTGGCCTCAACACCAAAAGCCTCTAAGATTTCTGTTTTTAGTGTTTGGGTCTCATTTTGAAGCTTTATGTTTCCTTATTCAAAATTTAATTGTCACTCTGTTAGCATCATAAAGTGAGACCTGCCTCTCCTTATTCATACTATGCTTTCAATAAGTCATTGTTGAATTTGATGAATTGGTTAAAAAGCTGGGGCTTTTTGACAGCTCCTCAGAGCTTGTTCCTGCTCTCCAAGTAAGAGGGGCATTATTGATGTGAGAACAGCCAGTCAGCCACAGAGCAGGAAAAATATTAAATAAGTATTGGCTGCAGGGCTCGTGAGATGAGAAGAATTAGGGTGACACAAGAGAACAGGCACATTCTATAGGATTCCAACGGGGAAAGCTAGGCAGGACTACAAATGAACTTCAGGGATGTTTCTGCTCACTGCCTTTCACTCCTGCCTCTTCTCTGTCCTCCAGTTCTCATACTGTGATGTGCATCGACAAGTCCTTTTTGTCCTCATTTCTACTGGAGAAGGACTTACAATCCTTCTGAACATGGGGCCCAGAAAACCACTATTTAAAGGTGACATTAGAGAATACAACTACATGATATTCCAGAACAAGGCCTGCATTTCAGGGAGACAATCTTCAACTACAGATGGGAAATTTTTCTAATAGTCAATCAAGTAAGTAGTTCTGCCTTAAAAGCCAAAAGAATTTCCATTTATTTGATGTTTGCTATGTGCTAGGCAAAAATACCACCAATTTATATTTTATTTAAGGTTCACAATCACCCTATGACATTGGCAAATAATTTTCCCTACTTTATAGATGAGAAAACTAAGGCCCAGAGGCATTACATAACTTCAAAAGGGCACAGAGATAGTAGTCAGCGACACTAGGATCTAAACCTTCCCCAAAGTCCATGCTTTCAAACCTTGTGCTATACCTGTTTTCCAGGGTAGTGTATTTCCCACAGCTGAAAATGTTCAAACATACCCTCTTGGCAAGGATAGTATAGAAGGGATTGAAGTATTGTATAGAGTTAAACCAAATGACCATTTAAATCCCTTGTAATTCTGACAGCCTTATATTTCCATTTGTTCCTTGAAAAATAGAATTACTTCTATGAGACAAGCCTCATAAATCTCAAATGTCAGTAGACAATTTGGAAGGTTTCTGTGTGTTTATAGTTTTAGGATAATACATGAGAGAACATTGTTAATGGCATTTATCTAAGAGAAGCCATATTTATTGAATTATTTTACCAGAGAAATATGATGAATTAGAAGAAGTAATTAACTGAGAGTGAGAAAGCAAAAGCTGGTAGGGTTGGGTGAAAAATGCCTATTAGGATGGAACTTAATGCCAGCCCTTGGAGATGCAGTGGAGGTCCAGACAAACTTGACCCTGCCTCAGAAATTTGCAGTCTCTTAGAGGCAACCCATTCTATATCAGGACAGCTCAAAGCAGGAGGAAGTTCTCCCACAGGTAAATTATGGACCTTTCCTTTGAAGAGCCCTAGACTATACCTACCATCTCATCTACATGGTCACATATCATACCTATTTTCTTCAAGTCTTGTTTTTACAGACTAAACACTTCCAGTGTCTCACATGACAAGGTATCAGGACTACTTGCTATTCAGGAGACCTTGTCCTGGATACTCTTGTGATCCATGTTAATCAATGGACTTAGGACAACCATATTACAATTGTGTTTTGACCAGTAAAGCATACCATAGGCCTGCTTTCTTTCTACTTTTTTATTGACTCAAGGGAGGAACAGGTAAGCCAGCAGTTATTATCCTTATAATAGAGCTATCATCTATTAAAAACTTACTTTGCATTAACTCAGTCCTTCGCAATTTTTTTTCACCTTAAATATAAAGAATATGAGGTTCTGAGAGCTTATATGTGACTTGCTAGTAAGCACTGAGACAGAGATTCAGAACATTAAGTTCAAGTTTTCTTTTGCAGGGGTCAAGATCTTCATCCCTGCCTCACATGCCATCAATCAGAGGGCACACTTTTTCTATCCTGACATTTGGAAAAAGGCACAAACTTCTGTGATAACCATTAATGGGGATAATGTCTTACACTAGTAGCCATGCACTCTTTCCCTGACCATACCTCTATTTACCCAAGCAACAAATTAGCTAATTCTCTCATTTATTCATGTCACAAATATTTACTAGTGAATATGAAGAAGTAGAAAATACCATTCTAGAAGATGAGCATTGAGCGATTAGCAGGGCAGATAAGATTCCTGCTCTAAGACCTTACAGAAGGTAGATAATAAGCAAGTAAACAAAGAAATATATAGTGGTGATTTAGGTCATGGTGTGTGCTCTAAGGACAAGGAAAGTGGAGTAAGGAAACAGAGGGTACTTATTGATATTTCAAGACGTGCCTAAGATTTTGTTTTTATTCAAGTATAGTGAGGCGGGCAGATCAAGAAATGACTGTCACTGGAAAGATCATTCCTTGCTCACAGTTACCAAGAGGAGAGGGCCCACTGTACCATGAGGGGCTACAGGTTGGTTATGCCAGGGTTCATTAGGAGGTGGAAAGAATGGGCCTTTCTTTGTTCAGGTTTTGTGGGCAAAGCAGGCTAAGAGGCTTAGCATGTTTAAGATTGAAGACTTTGGATAACTTCAGCAGTCTCTGGGCCATAGTGGTGGTCTCTAGGGCCTCTAGTTGTCTAGTTTTACTTAGTCCTGGGGTGATTTAGGACAGAGGGATAGTGTTCCAGACTGTAGAAACCACATAAAAAGGGTTAAGAGATGTGGACCTCACAATGGCAATAGTTGATTTGCACATCAGTGGTATGCTTATAAGTAAGTTCTCTGCTATCTCTAGGAACTAGGTGTTCCTGGGAGGGGAAGTCATTGTTCGGGTCCATAAGGCTTCAAAGTTTGAAGCATTTTAAAATATATAAAAAAAAAATTGTAAACATGATTAGTATGGTGGAAATTTAGAGAGAGAGAAAAAAAAAAGTATTCCATACCCTGATCAGAGAAGAAATAGGAATTGAGCAAAGGCCTGCAGGAGATGAGGTCTGAGGAGGAGCCTCAGACAGAGAACAGTACACAGCAGAGCCCAAGGGAGAACAAGCCTGGGGTTTGCAGAGCACACTTGGAGAGTCTGGGGGTGAAGTAGAGTGAACTGTGGAGAGGGCGGTGGGAGCCAGCCTTGTGGAACTCTGGAGGCCATGCCAGAGCGATGGAGTTGTGAGCTAGAGCCGTCGGAGGGAGTCTGGGATATGCTTGTATGCATGTTTACTTCTTATTTAAGAAATTTTAAGGCATTTACAAAAAGGAGAATAGAAAAGTTCACGTATTTGTGCCACCCATCTGCAACAATTATCAACTCAGATGACATTATTCCATCTAAAACCAAATCTCCAAACCCCAGGCTATTTAGAAACAAATTCTAGACATCCTGTCATTTTAAGTGTAAGCACTTCTATTTACATCTCTAAAAATTAAGATTTCTTTAATTTAAAAAAAACAATAATACCATAATCATTTCCAAAAGATAAATAAGCTGATTTTCTAGTATCATCATTAACATTCAGCCATTGTCCCCATGCATAAACTTTATTTACGATGGGTCCAAATAAGGTGCACATATCTCCTAACCTCTTTTAATCCAGAGTCCTCCTTTCCACCTCCCTAACAGTGACTAACAGTCCTGTTCTACCTGCAACTGAGTGGGTTTCCAAGATGCTGAACTTTCAGTGCTGAAACCAAGAAAGTCCTGGGAAAACAGATATAAGTTGACTCTCTTCCTTCCCCAACCTTTTGCTATTTATTTGTTGGATTTGCCACATTTTTCTGAATGCATTCTCATTGTGACATTTATTATGTACCTGTATTCCTTGTATTTTATTATAAATTGATAGATAGGTCTAAAAGTTTGATCACATTCAGGTGTAATATTTTGACAAAAAGAAACAAATAAAAACTCTCTCTGTGGATGGTAAATGTATACATCCATACATTGTGTCAGATTGCCTTTCTGTGTGTGTGTGACCTTAGCAGCCATTGAGACTGTTGCCTAGATTCATTTTTTTTTCCACTAAGGGGGTTTTAAATAGTGGTTTCCAATTTCTATTTCTGCTTCTTTATTAAATGCAAATGGTTTAATAAAGAGAAATGTTTTCTTATCCACTCTTCATTGGCCTGAGATGCAGTCCTTGGGAGATTCAAACTGTATCTGTTACCCTGAAATGCAGTTTATCAATATTTGAAGGAGACAATGTCTCTGGCTGTTCTTCTGAACCTCTCCATGACTCTTGTGTGAATAGTGGATTGTCAGGTAGTTGATAATAGAATTAAGAGAACTGACCCAGTGTTCCTGGAGAGAGACAGTAATGTCTGGAACTAGGGTGGGACCAGTAGAGGTGAGAAAAAGTGTTCAGTTGGATACAGCAAGTCAGTTCTGGTGGGCTGAATGTGTGGCACTAACTAAGAGAAGAGAGGAGACAACAATGACTGCATGTTTATGAGGAACTGAGTGGGTCACGATGACACTTATTGAGATGGGAAGAGTTTTAGTAACAACATGATTGGGCTTACAAAAGATAGGAAACAATATACAAAAACAAAATTGCCTGAATTGCATCAGAAGATTTGAGACTATTATGAATGACCTCCATAGCTCACACTCATGAGATGCCTAGGCCACTGAAAATGAATCTTTTTTATTTTTAACTTACATTTCCTGAATCAAATAAGTTTGACCTTCTAAATATTTGGGGGATACCCTATTTCCAGTCTATCATGAAGGCCATATAACCAGTATCACTAATCAGAGCTGTGACTTTCAGAACTTGTGGGTATACATGTGAACTCATGAGGGTGGGCTGTAAGGTCCAATACATCACAAATACCAGATTCACAAATCTGTGTTAAAACAATCAAAGCTATTGCAGCAAATCCACTTAGTCTACAATCTAAGCTAGCATCTAATGAAAGCCAAGAACAGCCACTCTTCTCCCTATTCATATGGCCTTCCTTTCCAGGGTCACCTGGAAGGTCAAACAGTGCCATTCACACTGTGATCTGTGCTCTTCCTCCCCAAATAAACCTCACTTCCTCAGAAAAGTCCTGAAGGAGAAGGTGAGAGGCAACTCAGGTGCAGGTATAGGTGATGGTTATTCTCTACACACCAAATAAGTCCTGGGCAACACCTCTTCCTGAAAACTCCTATCCTGAAACACATACCTTTAGTATTTTGTGACATGCTTTGTAAGCATGGAATGTCATTACTCATATATCCACATACTTTGGAAGTCCCTCACCCAGAGCTCATCTGAAGGTGATAATCTTCTCTCCCTTTTGTTCAGTGTCACATGACCTTTGAATTTTACAATCTCTGATACATTGGACCAAATAGAAAATGTGGACCAGCAGATACCATTGGGGTTAAGGAGAAAAAGCAAACATACTTCTCCATGCCTCTCAGTCAGAAAATAGGATGCACTCTTTGTTGTTCTGGGGAGTAAGGGGGTCATATGAGTGATTACCTTTATAGACTTATTTGTAAACTTATTTACATCAGATGATCATGGGGTGGGAGGAAGTGTTGGAGAGAGGAAATGGTTCCAAGCTATAAAATATCGCAGAGAAAGAGAAAGGTAGTAGCAGCTCAGAGTCAGGGGACATTTTACTCTCAATGAAGCCCTTTTTCTCATCTCTGGAATCCTGAGGCAACCTCGTGAGTTAGGCAGGGCAGGGATATTAATCCCATTTCAGAAATGTGTGGCTTATAAACCAGAGTGGACTTTCATATTCATATTCATGTTCTCTGACTCCAGGGTCTTTGCGAAGGAGGAAATCCCTTGCTCAACCAATAGCAAGTGATGGGTTTCACATTTCAGTGTGGGGAGTGACTTTGTTTCTGTTGCTACAACAAAATACTTGAGACTGGATAATTTACAAAGAACATAAACCTATTGTTCACCATTATGGAGGTTGTCATCTGGTGAGGGCCTTCTTGTAGCATACTGATTGACAAAAAGCAAACAGCTAAGAATATTGTATCCTCAGTGGCTAAAGAAGCTAGTTTGATGCTGTGTGAACCCTTTTTTGTAAGTTCCTTCATCCCACTAACAAAGAGTCCTCATGGTCCAATCACTATTTAAAAGCTCTGTCTTGTAATATTATCATCTTGGAAACGTCTGAATTTTGGAAGGGACATATTTAAACTCTAGCATGTAGATACTTCAAGCCTAGTATGTCCGGTATCCCTCTTCAAAAGCCATGCTGTAAGCAGCTATTATCACTACCAATACATTAAGTTAAACATAAGCCCACAGCCCACTGCCTGTTTTCCCTGAGAAGCTCTCTCTTGGAAGATTGAAATCTATCAGAAATGGCCATTTTTTTAAATAATGTATCATTTCTTTTATTAAAATTTTTAGAGGCATTACAATTTCATTGTTTTAAAATGGAAATACGGAGAAGTTCTCTCATTTCAGAGATAAAAAGTTGTTAACATTGTGGTATAAGTCATCTGGAATTATATAATACAGATGTTTCTATAACTAACTCTACATATCCTGGTATCATACTGTACATACATTCCATTATGTGGCCTACTTTTTTCACTTTCTATATCATGAGCATTTTCCAAACCATTAAACATTTGATAAAAATATTATTCTTACTTCTGCAGAACAGGTTTAGCCTACTCTGTGAAAAGCACTGTTATACATGCAACTATTTCCTTACTGATAGACCTGTCCAATTTGCTTTTCTTTTTACCTTTTATCAGAAAAGAATGGGTTCATATGTACCCCAATATATATCATATGCCTGATTTGATTCCTCACTCTAATTTCATTCCTTTGATCATCACTGAGTCCTGCTGCCTTAAAGCCTCCCTTCTTGCTTCCTGTCTCTTCCCATCCATACCTACTGCCAGTCTCCCAGTTCAGCCCTCTCCTATCTCTCTCAGAGCAGTAAAACAGCATCTTTCTGGCTCCCCAAAGTTTTTCTGGACCTACCCCCATCCATTTGCCAACTCCATCTTGAGTAATCTCTCAAAAACTCCAAATATACCAGATAACTTCCCTATTTTAATTCAATGCCTCCCATATCCTAAGAATAATATCCAGTCTCCATAATATTGAATAAGGAGCCCTGCTGATCAGGCTCCTAGTACCATGTCTTCAGCCTCTTCTCCTGTGTCACTCAACCTCCCACTTCATACGTCAGAGATAGGAAATGGTCCCCATCCGTCTATGTGCATTTTCCAGCTCTCCCATCTCTTCCCATGCTGTTCTGCTGCCCAGGAAAAGCCTCTCCTCATTTATTTCTTCAACAGGATACCTCTGATTAATTGCTCAAAACTCTGATGGGGAACTTCTCCTTGGAGGAAGCTTCCCTTAATACCTTTCCTGCACCACAGATGCTGTGTTAGGATCCAGACCTTGGTTCTCCCACAGGCTATCGAGCACACAGCCATCAAATACATCCATGTCATGTTGAGATGACAAACACACCTGCATGTTTTGCTAGACTATAACAAAGTCCAGTGCAGAGAATAACTCTTTTTAATCTCAGCACCCACAGCACTACACTCAACATTCAGCATATCACAAAGGCTGAAGCAAAGTTTAGTGAGCCTCACTAATTTATCCCAAGTAAATAAGATTCTTTGAGTGCTTCATCTCAAAACTTGTGCTAAGTCGCATCTCAGTTTCATTTCTTGCAACTGACTTAGTCTGATCAACTTGTGATCATTTACTGATCCTCTGTATTCTGTGCACTTTCACATAGATGACCACATTTAATCTTCACACAACTGGCTGTAGGAAACAGCTGGTATTTTTGCTTCCTTCTAACATTCAGTCTTCCTTTATTTCATAACCTTGCTCTAGTTTTTCTCTTCAGAACTATTTATCCTCCACCCTACAACCAAGGGATTTAGGTGGAGAGAGAAGTACAGACTTGTCCAGCAGTGAGGTCAACATATGACCAAGAGTGAAGTCAAACAGCTCATCACATCCCTCGGCTACACCACTGCTTCAGGGATGGGCACATGACCCAGTGAGTTGGACTGCAAAGATAAAATATATACTGACAGAACGCCACAGCCATCTTGCCCCACCTGAGCATCAGAAGGAGGCTTGCATAGTGGGAGACAAAGCCAGGCCACCAGAAGAAGAGACAGCCCGGGGGGATGACGCTGGATAAGAAGCCAGGCTTCAAGCCACTCCTATAATTTGGACTTGTCACTTAGAAATCAACTTCCATTTTTTCCTTAAGTGTTAGTTGGAATTAGATTTTATATAACTTATAAACCCAAAGAGTCCCAATCCATTATACCTATAAAGGAAATATTACTGGAAATAATTATTGTAAATTAAAGGTCCAAAAATATCACTTTAGGCAAATGATAGCTAATAAAGAGCATAACTGAGTTTTGAATGTGAGATTTCCTAACCCTGCTGGTTGGTTTTGATCATGAAATTAAAAACTGGGCACAGTGCAGATAAGGGAAAGTGCACACACACACACACACACACACACACACACACTCTCTCTCTCTCTCTCTCTCTCTCTCTCTCTATATATATATATATATATATATATATATATATATATATATATACCTTACTATGAGATTTTAAATGACTTCTGTAGCAGGATGTGGTGGCACATGTTTGGAATCACAGTACTTGGGAGGCTGAGACAGGAGGATCACAGGTTCCAGGCCAGCCTCAGCAACTTAGCAACACCCTGTTTCAAAATAAAAAATAGAAAGAGCTGGGGGTGTGCTTCAGAGATAGAATGCCTCTGGGTTCAATCCCTTGTTACAAAAAAAGACCTCTGTATGTCATCCCGCTCCTGTCTTCAGGCAAGGCATACTATTATAAGACATCTCCAAAGGTCTGCCTCACACAGTAAAATACAAGTCTCCTCCAACTCATGAGGAATCCACTCCAAGACCACCAGTGAGTTCCTGAAACCATGGATAGTACCAAACCTATATATACTATGTTTTTCCTCTATATACATACACTTATGATTAAGTTTAATTTACAATAATCAGGCACAATAATAGATTAACAAAAAAATAATAAAACCAAACAATTTTAATAATATACTGCAAAAAAGTGAATTGCTTATTGCTGGAACTTTTCATTTACTATTTCCAGACTGTAGCTGAGCATGAGTAGCTGATGCTGAAAAATGAGACAGATAAGGGAGGAACCATTACATTCCTAAAAATACAAAAACAGTACTAATTACTTTAAATTTGTCAAGTTTTGTAAAAAAAGAAATATTTCTATTTAAAGAAATGCTATGATTATCCTTCTGCAAAGTGAAGAATCTTATTTTTGAAAAGTAAATTAATACACTAATTGAAATCTGGACATTCATCAATGAGGATTGTTGAAAAATACATGTGGCTTAAAATTTAAAGGAGAGAATCCAGGCTGCAAGGCAAGTGTAAAAGCAGTACACTTCCTACCCTGTTTCAAATGTCGGACAAATAGCTCATCCAAAATACTTGCAAAGATCTCACAAGGTGGAAATCTTCAACTGTGTTGTTTAAAAAAAAAAAAAAAAAACTTGGTGAAACCTTCTTACTGGAACAATTGATTTATCTAGTCAGCATTAATTTAAAAATATTTTTTGAAAACCTGTTAAATTTCAGGGATTGTGCTAGGTACTTGGTACTTGGATTGTGGCATTTAACAAAAGCAAAATAGCCTATTTTTATGGGGTTTATGGTATAAAATATGTCTCCTATGTGTGATGCTAGAAACTGGGTATATAAAATTAAATCAAACTATCATCCTATCACAGAGTTGGACTAAGTACAAAATGTCTAAATTTTTTTTAATCACTGCACTCCACTATTAGGAAAAAAAATTTTTGAACATACATCCCTAATGTGTTTTTACTCATTTAACAAATTTTAAACTTCCACTATTTTCACATTTATAATTTAAAGCACACATACAGACACACACACACACACACACACACACACACACATACACACAGCAAAGCAATTTATATTTTAATTTATATTTTGGTGAGACCAAAATTTAATATAAAAGTTATAATATTTTTCCACACACGTCTTGGGAGACCGTAGTAGGCTGGGCTCCCAATGTCCAAGCATTGGCCTTAATTTTGTATATACTTTTGTTGGTGTGTTGTAATTCTATGTCATAGTGAGGTTCAAAGTCATACAAATAAATATGCACACAGGTAATAGTGTGTTTCTCTTCAGGTCCCACCTGTTGCCCCCTCCCCATACATAATAGTGAGATTGGTAGTGATTCCTTCATACGTGGACACAGCAGAACATGAATTGTTTATTTCATCAGTCCTTCCTTTTCCTCTTCCCACCCCCACTCCTCTCTCTCTTCTTCCACTATTCTACTGGTCATTCCCCTCAGTTATCTAAACAGGGACTTTAGAGCATTGACCTAATTTAATCATTTCAGACATAGTGGTAACCAATTTAACCAGGTGCCATGGTGTATGCCTGTAACCCCAGTACTTGAGAGGCTGAGCTGGGAGGATACACAGGTTCAAGGACAGCCTCAGCGACTTAATGAGAACCTGTTTCAAAATAAGAAATCAAAAAGAGCTGGGGATGTACCTCGGAGGTAGAATGCCCCTGGGTTCAATTCCCAATACCACACACACAGAAAAAAATAATAACCACCCTACCTTTTGAGGCTACGACAAAGCTGATTATTTCATATTCCTTCCCAGGGAGCCATCTATCAATGCCTGGCTATGATCACTAATCCTCTAATAGTGAGACTTGCAGGCACTTAACACCACTCTTGAATTTAGAGCAACCATGGTCAAACCAATTGTTCAACTGATTGAGTTTTACTTTTCAACCATTTGCTTTGGCATTGGGTAGACACACTGCTTGAGCAAATATTCTTCAGACAATATCTCACTTACACACCAAGAATATTCAGCTCATTGACCAATGCTAAAAAAAAAACCCGGGATGAAGAAAAATCTCCAATACATTCTCTCCAGAAACATATTACCTGGATGAGGCTGGCTGCACACTCCAGCCAGGCCTTCAGTGATCAAATATCAGTATTCTTGTCATCCTCTATT
The DNA here is from genome assembly GCA_004027655.1 of Graphiurus murinus. NCBI lineage: Eukaryota > Metazoa > Chordata > Mammalia > Rodentia > Gliridae > Graphiurus > Graphiurus murinus. The sequence goes on from PVLC010000835.1 coordinate 39,524, forward strand.
TTCAAGACTAAATCATGCAGCCTACCACAAAAGGATGGTGTTTCCTTAAACCAATTTCTACTCATATTCCTGCAAATTAATTCAACCAACATTGATCGAGTGTCTACTTTTAACAAGACACAACAAAGAGGAATTTATTTTGCCAAATGATCTGAGTCAATGTGTGATGTGTGTGTGTGTGTGTGTGTGTGTGTGTGTGTGTGTGTGTGTGTATGTGAGAGAGAGAGAGAGAGAGAGAAGAGGACTTGGTTACATACAGAGCCCCCATTTTAAAAAGATTATTTCACAGAAAATGATTGCTAAGTGAAGTTTACATGGCCATCCTCTCCTGGCATCACCGTGAGGATACATTAACAAGCAATAGTGTGCTTCAGTCCCCCACATACTAATGAAAAATGATTGCTTGTCTTCCTAAAACTAAACCAATTATTCTTGTTTTTGTTGAATGGAAATTTAGCTTGTGTTTAGTGACAGAATAACTAAATCAGTCTTATTTGGAACCTGAACATCAACGTCGATCCCGTCTTTTTGCTGACAGGAAATGTAACCCAGATAGGTTATTTGATAAAAAAGGGGCTATTTTGGCTTTGGGGAAGAAAAAAAAAACTTCATTCCTGTGACTTCATGGCGAATGAACCACGTGCCCTCACCTCCATTTCTCTTTCCTGGCATTTGTCCTAACGCGACACATAACGAAGCAGCATTTTACATAAGCAGCAGTATCTGCTCCGAGCTGGTATCCAAACGCCTACCTGATTGAATATCACCAGTTCAGAATAGCTGCCTAATCACATTTTTTCAGGCTGTGTGAACAAAATAATGTTTCTTTAATTACGTGAACTCTTTATTTTTGATATTTTAATGGCATTTTAGAAGATAGAAAGGCTGCTTCTCTTAGATCGGGTGGTATTAATCAGGTGTGACAGCTAGTTATTTGATACATTTTTAAATCCCACTTGTATTTGCACATGAGTAAGCTGGGACTTGATTTCTCAGTCCTGGGTCTGCAATGTCACTTGTGCTTCTGCCCATAATGAGCAAAATAATTGAACCAAATTAGAACTATCTATAATTCGGTGCTAGCTTAGAGGCATTATTTTACTTAAAAAAAACAAAAAACAATGAAATAAAAAAATTCTCCCTTAGGACAAATGTTAATAAATAAAGGTCTGTGAAATCTACATTCTGGTCCAACATACACTTTCCCCTGGGGCTGTGCCCTGTGTTTTGTGCTGGGAAATTGCTCAGACACAAGTGGGGACTCTCTTACCTGGTCATGGCACTGGGGATCATTTAGTGCATCTTTGGTGCTATTTGGGGATCACAGAGAATAAGCATCAGGAATGATCTAAGCACATGTTTGTCATAAGTGCTGTAACTGCTAATTTGTTGGTCTCTATGGCATACCAAACAGAGAGACCTCAGAAGACTGTCATGGACTGCTTCCACTCAGAATTTGTCGCCCCAGCACCTACTATAGAGTTAGAAGCTCTTGCCTAGAACTCACACTACTATTAAGTGTTTCTGTGGAATGCAAAGGATAAATACTGCTCTGTCCTCTCATTTTACAGAGAAAGGTGATGAGGCCCAGAATACATTGATCAAAGTCACAAAGCAAATATACTTGAATTCCATTCTCAGTTCCCAGGCCAGACTTCCACTATTACCCTGGCCTTATCTATGAAGCTGAGTGTCCAAAAACTCAGTTAATAATAAGAGCTACGGAGCGCTTCTCGGATTTTATTGTGCTTATGAATCACCTGGGGGCGGGGGGGCTTGTTAAAATGCAGATTCTGATGCAGTAGGTCAGGGTGGGGCCTGAGACTGCATGTCTAAGCAGAAGTAGTGACTGTCACCAAGTCCTGCCCATATCTCCCCAGTCTTTTAAGTGTCCCTTGGCTTATAGCTACCATGCCATGTGCCTGTAAAAGGGAGAAAATGCCAAATATATATATATTGAAATGAGTTTCCCTCTGGGAAAGAACAAACTTGTGAATGAGGATTGGGCAATCATGTTCTCACCATGGTCTCCACCCTGAGAACAGTTGAAGATGGAGTGAAATGACTGAATATACCAGCTTTGGACTCAAATCAGCGATTTGAATTGAATCTTGGCTCTGCAGGCCATAGGATATCTGATTATCCATGTATCTTCCCTGTACAGGGGGAATCTCAGGGAACTCAGCAGTGGTAGATAGTCCAAAGTAAGCATTCCCAGCCTCCCCCCTCTTCTTTCTCATCACCTCCCGTTCTACATTCTCCCACCACGAGTATTGATCTACAGGGGGAAGGGCCTATACTTTGGTGACAAGGACAACCTGGCTAGGAGCCTTATGGGTCTGTGGCTGGGCCACCTCGGTCCTATCACTTAAGTTAGTGGAAGTTCCATTTCTCCAACTAAGAATAAGAATAATCATCCCTATCTCCTACACTTTCTTTTAGATTTTGCAGGAGTTAAATGAAATGATGTATGTGAAGACCCTAGTACATAGTAGGTACTTGGTAAGCTTAAATTCCTTAAGCCCCAGTTTTATATTAAGACTACCTCTGGCTAACCTTGTCCCCAGAATACCACTGGGTAAAAAGTGAGGAGATTATTCTAAATCTACAAGCATTCCTACTCCAAGATTTGAAAAAAGAAGTAGCACTTTGTAAGAAGGCAAAAATTATACCATTGTATGTGGTAGAGCAGAAAGTACCCTGTATTTGGAAGCAAGAATTTAGACATTTACAACCAAACATGAAAGTACAAACTATCATTAGCCCCATTTTAGAGCTAGGGTAACTGAGGCATAAAGAGTTTAAGTCATTGGTTGAAGATCACTTTCAAACAGAAAATGAGAGTCTTATTTCTCAGTAGGTACACATCACTACAAGTAACTTACTTCCCTAGGTCTTAATTTCTTCACCCATCAAATAAAGTTATCTGAAATATTTGATGATATGAGAAATTTGCAGTTTTGTCCTGGTCCTTGAGGGTCTTTCCCATCAAAATCTTCACTGATACCAGATCAGGGTGCAGCACCCTTAAAACGAAACACAAAGCAGCAGTTTGCTTTCAGATACACTGTTCTTGGGCAATTGCATTAAAGTCAGGCCCTATTTGGTGATCTGCCCCTTTCTCCTTTCAAGCTGCCCTGTGTGGACAGTTGGGTACTCTCCCTCTTGGATCTAAACTGTTTTCAAGTGGCTCAGATTTCCAGGATGGAAAGGATTCCTTTGATAGAGATCAAGTTCAGCTTTGATCATTAAACCATTTCTCACTTCCCTGTGAATTTTCACCAAAGCGGGGAAACTGAGCCAAGGCATGCATATCAGCTCAGAGGGTGGGTGCTGAGGATCAAGGCAGGAGAGAGGCAGGGGAGACAGCAGTCTCCTCTACACCACATGAAGACACCCTGTTAGGACCAAAACCCAGGGTGAAGAGAAGCACTTTAAATAGAAATCAAATGCTGCTACCCTCTCTCCCCCTCTCCACTCCCTTGCAGATAAACACATAAGGTTTATGATTGGATAAAGCTTTGGTTTCATTCCAAGCATAAAAATGGGTTTAGAAGACTTCAGTTTCCTGTCTCCTAACTTTCCTGACCACAAATATTTTTTATTGTAAGCCTTAAAAGTAAAGGGTTATTTAATAAATTAACACTTCAAATGCCTTGAGTTCAACTCTTGGTTGGATCTACCCTCAATTATTAGCCTCCTATTTACTTCATTCAAATAGCCCTACCTTACCCCTCTTCACTAGAAAGCTACAGTTCCTATCCTTATTGTATTTTATGGTCTTACAATACTTTATTGAATTGCTATATTATAATATTTCTGCACTACCCCTACCCCCAAATAATCCTTTATGAGGAAGCATAGACAGTTTGGAATGCAGTGAAGTAAGCATAGCCGTCTTTACAGCATTTTACAAATTTCTCCTTGGCCTCAGAAATCACAAAATAATCACACAAAGAAACCAAGCCCTTTGCCTGCAGGACAATGCACGGGTTTTTATTAAAAGAGGAATTTAAATTCCTTCTGTGCACAGACTGTTTTAACTATAAAGACTTAGAAAATTAATTTTTGCCTATAATCTCTTATAGATAATACTATAAAAATAGTTCCTTTTTAAGAAGCATATTTCATGCAAATATCAAAAAGCCTTTTATCTGTGTTCAAGATTTCTTGTTCTATTTCTGTCCCTTGTTTCCTTCTCTTAGTGAGGATCAGACTTTGGGAGCCCTGGCTCCCCCAGGCTTGCTGCTGAAAGGCAGAGCCCAGAGGCCAGCAGCAGCCTGTCCTCCTCACTATTTTATAAGCAGGGAAGCTGAGGAGCCCAGCTTAACTACCTACTATGTGCTGGGCACTGTGCCAAGCGCTGGGGTGAAGAGGTGATGGATTCAAAGGGCAAGCAAGCAGGGTTCCAGTCAGAAAGAGCATGAAGACAGGGGCCAGAGTAAGAACTTGGGTTGGCCGTACACCATGAAAAGAACCAGGAAGAGATGCATCTTTGAAGCAATGAAACTCCCTCACTCACCAGCCACCGTCAGGAATTTTACACATCCCTATGCCACCTGCACTATCACTTATCTAATATTCTTCTTTACAATGATTTGCTTTTCTTCTTTCATCAACCTCATTCTAAGCAATAATATGGATGAACATTACTGTCGAATGCACTCACTTTGCATTTTTCTCTAGTACACATTAAAGTAAGTCCATAACTATTAAAATGAGGAGATGTGCACGAAGTAGTTCTAGAAATTAGCTGTGCACACACTTAGGGAAACTCTGCCTTAAGAGATGAAAGAAGAAACTGAAAAGAGGCAAGAAGGAGGAGAAGGTAGCTGGTATCTGGCATTTGTAGAAAAAGAGTTTCCAAGCTTATCTGGTGTTGGTGAAGAAGGAAATGATTTTTTCATTACCAGCGCAGACCACCTCACCCCACTACCATCAGAAGATCTAAAAGCCAGACCCTACAAACTCACACTATTTGTTAATAGGTTGCTAGATCTGAATTTTTTTGGGGGGGAATGCATATTCTAGACAAACGTCCTAGTGCCCTATCACTATCTTGGGTTTCTAAGTCTGGATAAATCTACCCAAAGTCATCATGACCCAGGACATTTATCTAAACACACATCTTATCATTAGAATTCATATGGAAACAATCACTGGGAAGAAAAGTCAGGACTCATTGTTACATTCAGTGACCATCTACATAGTAAATGTATTGCCTACTCTTTTAGTCTATTGGGGTTGCTATAACAAACTACCATAGATTGGGTAGCTTACAAACAACAGAAATTCACTTCTTACAATTCTGGTGGCTAGTATGTGCAAGATCAAGGTGCCAGTAAGCCTTCAGGCGCCATTTTCCAGTTCATAGATGATGACATCTTCATGCATCCTCACATGGTAGAAGAGACAAAAAAAAAAAAAAAAAAAACTACCTTGGGTTTACTTATAAAGGCACTAGCCAGGTGCGATGATGCATGCCTGTAATCCCAGCTACTCAGGAAACTGAGACAGGCCAATCAAAAGTTCAAGGGTACCCTGAGCAAATTAGTGAGAACCTGTCTTAAAATTCTAAAAAAATATAATAAAATGGGCTGAAGGTATAGCTCAGTGGTTGAGTGTCCCTTGGTTCAATTCTTAGTACCATGATAAATAAATAAATACCCTAATCCCATTCACAGGTTTTCTACCCTCATGATCTAATCTCAAACGGGCCTCATGTTCTCATACCGTCACCTTGGAGGGTAGGATTTCACCATGTGAATTTTGAGGGAACAAAATATTGAGATGATAGCACCCACAAAGGATACAATGTCTGCCCATGCTCCAAGTATTAGACATTTTGGCCCAATTTCTGATAGCTGTGAGATAGTAGAGGAACCCATGATGTACAGCCAAAAAGTCTATCTTGGTGTTTCTACCCAGCCACCAACTAGATGTTTGATTTGGGTAAGTTACTTAAGTCCTATAACTTTCAACTTTCATATTTACTAAATGAAAATAATGGTGATAAAAATAGAGACATACCTCTAAAACTTTCTTTTGGTGAGAGGAGAGAAAATGCCTAGTCTATGCAAAAGCATAATGTCTAGCACATAATTTGAAATCACACAAAAAGTATATTTTGTGTGTGTGGTAGTGGGGATTGAACTCAGGGGCATTCTACCTCTGAGCTATACCCCCAACTCTATTTTATTTTGAAACAGAGTTTCACTAAGTTTCAGAGAGAGACTCACTAAGTTGCTGAGGCTGGTAGGAAACCCAAGATCCTCCAGTCTCAGCTTCCTAAATAGAAAGTATATTTTTAATATACTGTACAGCCATCAGTAATGACAAAATCATACTAATGAAGACTATAAAATTAACATAAAGCCGGGCGTGGTGGCGCATGCTTGTAATCCCAGCATTCGGGAGGCTGAGACCGGAAGTTCGTGGCCAGCCTCAGCTACCTAGTGAGGCACTCCGCAATTTAGTGAGACTCGGTTTCAAAATAAAGAATAAAAAATAGGGCTGGGGGTGTAGCTCGGAGGTAGAATGCCCCTGAGTTCAATCCCCAGTACCGCAAAAAATAAATAAATAAATAAATAAATAAATAAAAATAAAGAATAAAAAATAGGGCTGGGTACAAAAAAAAAAAAAAAAACACATAAAAATCCTTGAGATCACTTTAAAATATTCTAATATTCCAAGATCTTCCTCTGTGTGTGTGTGTGTGTGTGTGTGTGTGTGTGTGTGTGTGTTTCTGGTTTCAAGTATGAAAATTATGCATATGTACCAAAAAACAAGTAAAACCATGGGAAAGTAAAGCTTTTAATGTGTTAAGACTGACAGGCAGTTTGGAGGTGAGGTTAAGAGCATTAGTTCTTGAGTCCACTGAGCTGGGCTTTAATCCCAGCTAGACCACTTCTTTTCTGTATTATAGCTAAATTGCATAGTCTCTCAAAGCCTCAGTTTCCTTTTCAGGAAAAATGGGGATATTCAGAATGGTATTGACCTCATAGATTGGCTTTGCTGCCTCTGATATTTAGCAAATTTGCAACAAATAATACTGACATTAAGTTGGTAGGAGTATGATTAAAACTTTTACCTCTTAGGACAGTATCTTTCTTTGTTTACTAATAAAACTGTGAGAAACCAAATTACAACTACATTCACTGATATCTATTGTTCAGGCACAAAGTTGTACTGTGGGAAAGAGATAGCAAAGCCAAGGCAACCACTGGGCTGTTCCATCAATGCCCAAACACACCTGGGCAGCTTGTGAGTGAATCAGGAGGACAAAGGTTCACCTCCCACCTGGCACAGTTGAATAGGACCTAATGATCCAAGTACTTTTTTCTCACACAGAAAAATGCATCTTAAATATCCTTGGGCTATGTGTCTACTACTGCCACTTCCAATTTGACTTCGCAGCTACATTGGAAAATTTTAAACCCTCTTCAATTTAGGCTGCTTTTATTTGTATTCAGACGAAGATAGAGTATGTGCCAGGGGACAACTTGACCATTAAGAAAAAATTCTATTTGACCACATATATTTTTATCAATTTGGGAACGTAATCAAAGCAGACATTTTCTCTTAAAAGCTTGGAAATAAAGCTGATATTATCTGCTTGGGGGAGGGCTGGGGAAATCAGTAGAGCAAAAAAAAAATTCTTTTGTGTATCTAGTTTCACATTGCTGTTGTCATGTACAGGATGTATATTCAAATGTGTTTGCATATTTCTAAACTGATCATACATCAAAATTAGAGCCATATTGTTCCTTTTACAGTGAAACTGTTTATATAGGAAATATTGTACCAAAGATTCCCTGCCTCCACCCGGGGTTGTGACTGATTGCAGAGCGAGATAAAAGCACTTATGTCCACAAACAGGACAAAAGTCTATATGCATGCAAGAAATCAAAAGAAGGTGTGATTTCAACACAAACACTGTTATCAACAAAAAAGAAGAAGAAGAAAAAGAAGAAAGATCTGCTGGAGTTTATGCAAATTCAGAGAAAGCAAAAAGCATATACTTACATACTGATAGGTTGAAAATTAGGGGTTGAGTTAGATAACCGTAGAATTCAGTTTGATGCAGTTCAAAACAGCCATTGGATGCTGTTTTTATACCCATGTGACCAACGGAATTAGAGTCATTTACAAGAGACAGGTATGATCCACTGAAGGGAATCCATTTCCTAATTTACTATGGGAAACAGTAATTTAAAGCTGGCCTCTTGGTTCTGTAGTGTATTTCTGGAAAGGTTGAGTCAATTTCAATAAATTCAGTTGAATTCTTCCCTCCTCCACACTCAGCCATGTTTTTCATCTCCTTGCTCAAAAGTCTGGTACAAGTACAAAGTGAAGCAGGAAGTTGACAATTAGCCCATAAATCTGGGTCATGTTGTTAGGTCAACAGAATTGTAGACTTGATGGAGCTTAAAGGAGTTTTAGAGATTATCCTGTCCCACAGCTTTCAAAGTTTAAATATTTTGTGAATGCAATCCTATGTAGAATTCCAATACATAAATTAGGTTTCAACAGTATTTCACAAGTATACATTGGTCAAAGGTTATGGAGGGAAGAAAAATACGTGGCAGCATCATTGTTAGAGGCTGAGGAGATGCCAGATAAGAAAATGGAGTAATGTGGAATCCAAAGAAGGAAACAATCACTTCTGGCTTAACTGAGGTGGAAAAATTTCATGATCTTGATATTAAAGGATGAAGACAATTTGAACATCCTTTCCACCACTCATTTGCCCTTCCCTGACAAAGCTATTGGTAGAAATTGTGGTGTTCAGCAAACTCCATCCAAAAAGCAGGCACATGGGGATTTTTTCAACCCAAAGAGGTTGTCTCTTCCCCCATAAAGCCATCCTGTGTCAGAAATTGCTGGCCAGTTGTCAACCCCCTTTCCTCATCTTCTTCTGAACACAACTATATTTCCAATCTTCCTTTATATCAGATACAGCCACGTGACTGAATTCCAACAATGGCCAAGCCTGGCCCATAATAGAGACTCCTCTATGTGATTCCCCCCTTCTCCTCCCTTTTGCCTATTACATATGGATGCTCAGCATGGTGTGGACTGAGAAATGACACATTGAGAATGTCAGAGCCCCCATTAACCTGATACCTGAATGACCGTATGGAACCCCACCACCACCACCACCACCATTACTAACTATAAAAACCTGCATTGAACTTTACATGAGTAAGAAATAAAATTTTATGATGTTAAGCTTCTGATATTTTAGGATTTGTTACAGCAGCTGTTACAATTCCAACTAATATAGATCTTATTCTGTATTAGAACCACATCATTCTTCCCTTTCTTGAATACCTTTACATTTTTCCTCGTTACTTTTTGTATATCTCTGAGCTCTTACACACTGTAAATTGTATAATCTTGGGAGAACAGCTGTTAATAAAACATAATCCAACTCTCTTTGGAGGAAGAGATCATGTTTCCATGTAGATATCTGAAACTCCTCTGAGCTCCATTTTCTTTTCAGATAAAGAAGAGCATGGATTAGACCTGGGCCAAGTCCCTTTGCAGCATGAAGAGTCTGCTTCTGTGATGCATGACCAAGTTGTTACGGAAAGCAGGCATTGGTCATGGAAAGGTCCGAGCTTCCAAGTCAGATAACCTTATTCCAGTTGCATGGCCTCAAACACGTCACCTAAGCTCCTGTCCCCTCATTTGTAAAATAAGGATATCTACTTAAAGATACCTACTTTTCATGTGTTGTTTATTCATCAACCACCATTAATGAGGCACCAATTAGATTGTAGTGCCATAGGAAATGACATTTATATCTTGAGGAGCTTTGTAAGCCAACAAGAGTTGATGACTATGTCTATGTCTCTTTCCAGCTAGCTAGGTTCCTGCTAACGTGTCCTGCATTTGAAACTGGTAAGAGAGGTATGAATATGCATTCTCATTCTATTCCAAGGATGCCAATCTATCTTGGAGACTGCAAGACAGGACTTTCAAAAATTGGTCCCTCCTGTCCCATTAGCATCTTTGCCATTATCTCAACTTAGGAATGCAGGCTTTATTCCCTACACTCCCCTCCAGGTATATCAGGACATCCATACCACATCTCTTCCTCTTTTTCAGACTCTTCCACACACCCCAGGTACATCAAATAGGCCAGAGTTAGAACTTTTGACAATAGCAGACAGGAAGCGGAATTCCCATCTTCAGTGCCATGCCAAATCACCTTCTAAGCCAATGTTTCTCTCACTGAGGCCACCCCACCCATCAGCACTAAAAGGCCAGATGGCATTTCTCCAATTCTCACTAGCTTTTGAGGTACCTGGGAAATCTGAAACCAAAGAGCTTCACACTGTCATGGCTACCTGTCTATGCTATCAGGGCCACTGTCAAAGGTCACCATCCTATCCTACCTGTGACTTGGGATTTGTGAATATTAGAACAGGGTGTGTGGGGCAGGAGGCAGGCTTCTGTCTGATCTTCCAGAGAACATTGCAGTTTCAGAAAGAGCTCTACACCTGGCATGGTGGTGTACGCTTGTAATCAAAATACTTGGGAGGCTAAGACAGGAGAATCATGGGTTTGTGGCCAGTCTCAGCAACCTAGTGAGACCCCATTTCAAAAATAAAGAATAAAAATAGGCCTGGGAGTGTAGCTCAAAGGTAGAATGTCCCTGAGTTCAATCCCCAGTACCCCCCCCCACACACACACCAAAAAAAGAAAGAGCTTTACAATGAAATAGTTACATAAAGGTTTGTAAACTTCTGAAACAAGAGTCACGAGGTAAGTGACGAATCTCAATTTTCTCAATTGTAAAATGTGGGTGATAATATGCATTTTTTCTGCCACACAAGAATTGTTGTGAAGCACAGTGAAGTCATTCTCATCCTGGATGAATACAGGAAGTATTCTCATTGTTATTATCTTTATAACTATCCTTCTGAAGACCAGCACCAAGAGCTATGCTTCAAAACCATGTCATGGAGAGGACATCTTCTGAGTTAACCATCCTGGATTTGAAGACTACATTGTTTTAGATTTAATATATTAAAAAATATCTTTGAAATTAAGGCCCCGAATAATGGTAAAGTCTCAGGAATCCAGACACTGCAATTTCAAAATTCATTACTCCTTGGAGGGAGCTAAACTGAAAGATACATTTGCACCAATTATGAAATGAGGACTCGATGTATAAATAAGGCTTCCAGGGGAGTATTGACCCTACTCTTGAGTAAGTCTTCAAAGCATTTTGCTCAGAACTTTAACAAAGATTTTCAAAGCAATCTTCTCCTATAAATAAGTGATAATAAAGCAATTCTGAATTTTTCTTACCTCTTAGTAATGCAAGTCCCATAAGAGCCTATTCATGAAGATTTTGTTAACTGAGTTTTCTTAATTAAAAATGCATTTGCTTAAAATATTGTATAATTCAACTTTATACCATGAATAAAAATTACCTTTCATCGAGCAGGTTTAAGAATGTTCACACACATCATCTCATTTACCCTTATGATAACTCCATGGTGTATTATAAAGGCAATTATTTTCTTTTTACCCACAGGAAAGCCAGGCTCAGAGGCTTTAAGTAACTCATTCAGTGTTCTAACACTAGAAAATGATAGGGCAGGAATACAAACTGAGAATTATCTGATTTTAAAGCCCTTTCTCTTAACATTTTTCTACTTTGTCTCTTAAGGTAACTTTTCATCTAGTGAGCACAACTTATTAAGGACTTTACGACAATGAAAAATACTAAAACTTAAAAAAAAAAAAAAGAAGTCCATTTTCACAACATTAGCCGGCATGTTTCTTAAAGGCAGTAGCCACCCTTGACCATATCTTTATTATAAGTCCATTCAGTACAGCTGAGAACCATCATCTGTAAAAGCCACAGGGAATTTGATACTCATGATGACTTCCAAATTCTCTTCCTTGATAGAGAACTGATAAGTCTAAGAAATGTCCTATGTAAGGTCACAAAACCATCCAGCAAATGGGAAGTAACATGAGAAAATTAATCCAGGGAGTCATGAGCCTACTTTACATCTTCCCTTTGACTCATAGCTGATACTGTTCCATGCAGTGGCCCTGGCACTTAGAGGGAGGGTAAAGAACAAGAGGCATTAGTCGTCCTTGATCCCTCCCAAGAAAGAAAAGAGAACCAGCTGGAAAGGGCAGTGCTGTTGTTTTGCAGTAACTCAGGCTTTAGAGGGAGCTGGCTCCAACATTAAGAATGTGCAACTCTATCCGTGGCTGATTTTCTCCCCAAAGAGAGACCCTCTGGAACGTAAACTTCAAGAATTGGATTTTCCTTACAATGTCAACAATTACTTTCTTATTAAAGAAAAAAATCTGGGTGGGGGATGGCAGATGGGCACATCTGACAGGGGGTTGGGAGGAGGGAGCTGAGTTCCAGGTAATGAAGAAATTGTTCAAGGACAATTTCAGTGTAAAAATATAAACCCTATAAATCTGCCAGAGCCAACAGGGCTAAAGACAAATCACTCACAGCAAATGTGTCTCTCCCTAACAAAACTGACTGCGGGTTTAATTTAGGTGCATGCCTTGTTTGTGTTGGGTTTCAGATTTTTTTTTTTTTTTAAGACAGGCATGGGCAACAAAGAAGTAAATTGATATTAGTCCCCCTACCTTGTCCTGTTAATAGCATCTTTGTCTTCTGTTATATTCGGAGCTTTGTTTCAAAATATGAGAGTCTATGCCATAATCCAGACCAGGGAGTAGATCATTGCCACGGAACAGAATATTTGCCCAGAAGCAAGACAGCCAACTTTCTTCCCAGTGCCACCATCAACTTTCTTGTTTTTATTGGCATCACTAAAAGACATGGAGGAGCTGGCCCATTGTTTAGTCAGTTCCTTCAACTCACTAAGATATAAATCACATAAAGGCAGGAATTTTTTTTTTTCTTACTCATGACCAATCCCTGTTGCCTGAATCATGACTAGTTCATAGTAAGAAATGAACTAATCTTGTTCTTGTACTTGTGCCATGAAGAAATGAATGAATGAATGAATGAATGAATCATCCATCCACTATTCATCCTCAGAGATTACTGATAGTAAGATTCAGTTTTTCTTTGATGGAATTGCAAATGGCATTAGTTATCTCATTCAACTTTATCTCTGGGGCCCTGCCTAAAACAGTGACATTCTTCCATTACATTAAGTCCTGGTCCATGATTTTAGACCAGGAACTCATCTCTGAGAATATCCTGCACCAATGACCACTTCCACTTACTTTTCAAACCCTTCTTTACCAGCTTATTATTGCAGTGGTCCACATCCTCAAACTTCTTGCATTCACCAGCCTGGATAATGCAGGATACAGAAAATTAAACCAAGAACAGCGCTCAGAATTATTACTTTCTAAATGACTCCAGTTCTATTCTGTCATACTTTTCTAGAGCTGAATATCTGTCAGCTTTTCATGGTAGGTTTTAGAAGAGAAGCTTCTGATGTGACCTCTGTTAAGTCATTTCTTTTTTCTGAGTCTCCATTTCCTATCTAAGATGGAACACAGGCCAGATCAGAGGCACAAATATGGTAACACTCAGAGTCAATGGGAACCATTGACATCTTGTGGTTTTTCTCTATGGCTGGGGATAGGGGGACAGTTGAAAGGCAGGGTGAGAGGAATGTTTAATTTCTAATATATAAAAAATTCCACCGAAAATTCCTGTATTAGTCCATTTTTGGTTACTATAACAAAATACCTGACATAGGCTAACTTTATAAAGAACAGAGGTTATTTAGCTCACAGTTTTGGAGGCTGAAAGTCCAAACAACATACCCCAGGCTCTGGGAAAGCCTCCCCCCTTGACTGCTTATAAGCTAATAGAAGATGGCAATGGTGGGCAAAATCAAGGGAGAGACATCACATCTCCAAACAGGAAGCAAGGGGAGACTGTGGTCCCACAGTCCTTTCTGAGGGGATACTCCCAAAGTTCTATGGACTTCCCACTAATTCCCACCTCTTAAATGTTCCACCCCCTCTCAATACTGCCAGCTAGGAGACTAAGTTTCCAGCACAGGAATTTTGGGGGCAAACCACATCCAAATAGGAGCAAATCCCAAAACTCAAATTTCTACCTTCTCTTTGGAAGTGAGATCTGGGAACACTGTTCCTAAATTCTTACATGGGAACAGTTAAGGACTGCTGTCTTTCCAGATAGTTTCATGCCTCTGTTTCTGCCAGAGCCCCTAGATTCACATCTCTCTTTGCTGTCAACTACCTGACCCATGAACTAGATGAACCCTGAATTTCCTTGTAAACTGGGCATTCTGCTATTCTAAAATGGCATGCCATCCATTGGTATTTGGCCACTAATAAGCACTTAATGAAGGTGGACATTGGATAAAACTGTACTGTCACTATACATGATTTATTTATTCATTCATTTATTTAATGTCATAGGGACACTTGACACTCTCTCAGTTTCCTTGACAGAAAAAAAAAAAAGAGAGAATGAGCAGTTAAATGAGGAGCTATAGAGGCCCATTGCCCTCACTTTGAATTTAAGGATAAAGGATTAGAATGCTACCTCTGTCATTGTTTCTCAAATACACCCAGATATTAACACTGAATGACTATAAACTGTGAGGATTTTATCATTGACATTCTTCTAGTCAATGAAGTAGATAATGTAAGTTGTAAGATAGTACATTTTTCCCTGGAGACTCAATAAAGCTATTTTTATTTTGAATGGGAAATAAATGCAGCCTATAAATGTTGTTGTGTTTTTTTTCTGAGCAATGTCTTTTATTTCTCAAATTCTGTGATTCTGTGTTTTGTTATGCCTTCCTCCACCCAGGATAGACATACTCCAAAACCAGAAATAGTTTACAAATATCATATTGATAGAAAAGAATAAAACAGAAATTGCTTAAGCATGTGCTAAATGTGTATAATACCATTACCTTATGGCCTCACAGCAGCCCTATGAAATAGATAATACCAACCTACTTGTTATGATTTGGATCTGCAATGTCCCCCCAAGAGTTCATGTGTTGATTAGATTGTGAAGTCTGTAAACTCATCGGTGATTAATTCATGTGTTAATTAATTGACTTCATCAATGGATTAATCTATGTGAACCATTATAGATAAATAATATGGGAGACAGTACGAGTGGCAAATTAATAAGGCAAAAATCAGGGAAAAAAACATACCAATGTCTGAAGTTTGGAGAAACACTAGTCTGAAGGAAGAGGTATTTCGTCAGAGTTCCTGGGAAAGGTTTACTTCGACTACATGTTAATTAAGTACCACCCTAGGGAGCAGCTATTTTATTGGCTGAATATGGGAAAGGGCCAGAAATAATGGGGTGCCAACATGGAAAGATGGCAGTCAAAGAAAAGTTCTCTTTTTTTCTCTCAATGTTTTCTTCCCAATACATTCCTGTCCAAATCCTATCCCCTAATTCCACCCCAACCAGCACTTATTATCTTACTAGCATGCAGCTCATGCATTTTTATATCCAGACTAATTAGACACAGGCATATCTGCCACCTCTCTTTAGCACCAAAGTCACCCAATCTAGTAAAAACTTTTATTCTCTCCTCAGTACTGCAAATGGAAAGTATCTGCATGCAAAATATAAAATAAATAAATGTTTATTTAAGAACAAACATTAGCCGGGCGTGGTGGCACACACTTGTAATCCCAGTACTTGAGAGTCTGAGACCAGAGGATCCAGGTTTGCTACCAGCCTCAGCTACTTAGTGAGGCCCTCCACAACTTAGTGAGACCCTGTTTCAAATTAAAGAATTAAAAAATAAGGCTGAGGGTGTAGCTCAGAAGTAGAATGCCCCTGGGTTCAATTCCCAGTACCACACACACACACAAAAGAAAAACATTAAATAAAGCACAAAGTAGAAAATACCAAGTGATTAGAAAGACAAAGTCAGCTTCATTTTTGTTCTAGTGTTTATAATTAATAGCTTGAATAGCTTAAATCTTAATAGCTTGAAAATCTAGTTTTTTTCCACTACCAATCTTATTCTTAGCTATTTGGTGAACATTGCTTTTTTTCTCCTCTCCTTTCTTCTTCTTCTTCTTCTCCTCCTCCTCCTCCTTTTCCTCCTCCTCCTCTGTTATATCATTGTAAAAGCTGGAGATTTGGATAAATGAGTTCTTAAACATGAACCATTACAATAAAAATGTCAGCTCTATACTGGGAATAGTGCTAAGAGGTAGGAAGACCTAAACTGTTATGAATTATTCGGAAGATGACTATCTCTCTACCCTACTGTAGAAGACTCAGAAAGTCTATGAGGCTAGCTGGTCTGTACTGAAACCCTTTTATAATTTAGAAGACACAAATGGACCTAACTTTTATACTAATCACATATTATTCACTGCATAATAATTGGAAGATTGAAAACATATGGAAAATGTGCCATAATTCCCCCTCCACCCTACTCCTATGGCAAACATTACTAATCAACAATGGATTTTCTACTTAACATTCTTGGCAGACACTACCTTTGAGATGAGAGGGGCAGCAAAAGGGGCAGAATCTCTCCTATTTCTGATGTTCCTATGTTCCCTGCACCTCATTTACCCTTTCTGAGGGAAGGAAAAGAGACATAATCTGATTGATGAGTTTTGCAAGAAACTGTAGTTATGGTTTGCCCAGCCCTTTTTTCTGAGTGTGTATGCACGGTCCTGCTCAGCACATGATCAAACTTTAGGTAACTCTTAATTCTTCTCAATCTGCTATTGAGTTGATCAGTGACATTTTTCCTGGGCCTGTAGAGAAATCAGCAGTAGTCTGGTGCTACCTATGACTTGGTGTGGTTCCTATAAGGCCAGAGTTAAGAATGAGGAAACTCACCCATGCAGCAGATACAACCCATTTTTCAATATCAAATTTAACAATAACAAAGGTGATGTCTTGATCTCTGCCTTACTCTCTTGCTTGTTTCAAACTGATTCAGATATTGAGCCAAAAAGAAAGGGGATATTTTGGGGTCCTTTAACACTCTCCCACACATCCAATAGCAATTTTCCTATTTTCACAGGCAATTGATATACAATGTAATATACTTTGGGAGCCATAAAATGGTCCAGTTTATAGTTAAAGAGAGATGCGAGGCCACTGCTGTCTCCAGTGACCTGCCAACCACCAGATCCTACACAGTATCAGTTTTTTCACCATCAATGTCCTGAGACTTTGCAGTGCAAATCCTCAATTTGTCACTGCTGCAGACATTATCGTATCAAACATCTTACCCAACTGATCAAAGTCATAAGCCATTCTGATATGCTCCTGGTGGAAGTATAAATTGGTACCATCTTTTTTTGGCTAATTTGGCAGTGCATAGCCAATTTGTAAACTTACTTACATGTTGTCATGGCAATTCTACTTCTATGTATCTATCTTGCAGAAAATTCTTGCACAAAAATAAAAGTCCAAGTTGATTATAACACTTATTGTAGTGATGGAAAATTGAAGTTATCTAAATGTCCAGCCATCAAGAGCCCACTAATAATTATGAATATTATGAATTGGCTTCTACTTATTTGTTTTTCAAAGCATTATATCTATACTATTTTCCAGTAAGTGGCATGGGCATAGAAGGGGAAGGAGTGCTCACTAATTACTCTGCATTTCTTCTATGTGAAAGTTTAAGTAAAAATGTGTTCATTTTGTAATTAATAATTAACGAAAATGAACACAAAAATAATCATGAACAAAAATTATCATTTTTAAGTCACATGAATTTCTTGGAGGCCATTTAGACTGCTCCCCCTTATCACTGTGCCTGGAGGCTGAACAGATAATCAGAAGAGTGGTGAGTGAACCTAGAATGCAGGCAAAGGTAGCAATTGTCTTGAAGGAGATTTCTCCAACACATAGTGTGCCTGATTAATCCCCTCTCTCATAACAGGCTCCAACTTTCTAGGACCAAAGCTCCCATGACTTTCCAAATCAAAGTCTCCTCTGTTTTTATGGTGGTGGAGAAACACCATTGAAGTCTTCCTCTTTGGGTTCTCATTTCAGAAATTCCAAGTAGATCATGACCACACACTTTCTTGGGTCAGATCTCATATGATGGGTCAACTTTCAGCTCTGGCCAGGTGACTGCCCTTGAGAAGATTAAAGCTTCTGCCTTTCTCCCTTCTGAAGAGTCACCTTAGTTTTCTAAAGGCCGGGAGTGAACATCGTATTTTACTCTCCCTAACCCAAGTTTATTTGACTGACTTCTCTTTCTCAGAAACCTATTTCACAGATCAAACTTTAGGTAGCACTTTACAAAAAATTGCTAGAGTTCCACTTTTCAACAATATGACTATCGTCCCTCACCTGGCTATGAGGAGCCCAATCTCCCTGTGACCTTCTGAGCCACTCAGGCTTTTCCGTGGTGGGTGTCATTTCCACAGAGAGTTAGTCTCATTGGTCATATATGAATCCTAGGTATTTCCACCCATTCTTACCATTGCAACATCTTCTGCAACATGGGATCGGGTTTGAGTTTTACAATAATGCCAATGATGCCTTGGTTTTGCCTAGTACTTTTATATGTCAAAACTTTTTTCATGCTTATTAATTAATTTTGTTCTCATAATAGTTCCATTAGGTATGAATGGCTCCTACTGACAGATGTGGAAACTTAGGCTCCAGGAAGTGCCTGAGAATATGCCCCAGTGATAGCCAAACCAAGCCTGCAATGATACCTCCCACTTTTGGAGATTGGACTAGAAACCAATTAACCCCAGGAACAGACTAGATTCTCAATACATTGGACTTTTCAAACCACCTGAAGCCTCATTTACTTCTGAAGGTTTAGTCTGACAGATAAAGTCTACTCCAACTCACTAGGCTTCTCCACACTGCAAGAAGTAGGCTGGTGCCATGCTGGTCATTGCTATTGTTTTGCCATTGTTGTTATTTAATAGAGTTCCTGTTCCTCAAGGGAAAAGGAATATAACTATAAACCTTACTTTAAAGGACACAGTCAAGGAAAGCAGGACAAGCTTCCTATGGAGTTCCAAGTAGACTGAGATCATTCCCAGTTAGTAGCACCAGAGAATTCTCTATGAAAGAGGTTCTTGAGTTGGAGTTCCATGAACGACGACAGAGGAAAGGAAAAGTGGAGGCATTCCAGGAATATAAATGTATGAACAGAAGAATGGCACTCAGGAAGGTTTTCCTCTTCTTTCAAAATCCTGAGTCCTAGCTGGACATGGTGGCACACTCCTGTTATCCCAGTATTTGGGAAGCCAAGACAGGAGGATTGTAGGTTCAAGGCCAGCCTCAGCAATTTAAGGAGACCCTCAGCAAACTAGCAAGACCCTGTTTCAAAATAAAAATAAAATAGGGCTGGGAGTATAGCTCAGAGGTAGAAGGCCCCTTAAAACTTTTTTAATAGATAAAAGGAAAAAGAAAAAGAGTCCTGAGTCCTGCTATCTGAGATCAAGTATTGATGGTTATTAAGCACAGTAGAGAAAGGAACTCTGAGGTGTCTGAAGGTCCCCAGAGGTTAGGTAGGGACCCTGGTGTTAGGGCACCAGGTTTGTTTGCAGCCAAGTCACTGACTCCTTAAGGCTAAGACACTTATCAATGGCCCAATCTTTGATCCACACAGCTGATGTTTTCTCATTTTTATGCTAAGTGCTATGCAAACTCAACTTAAAGAGAGCTTCCAGCCACCCCTCCAAAAGTAAAACCCTTAACTTTCCAAAATTGAATTGAATAAAATTTTACTGACTTTCAGGTTCTTCCTCAAATAGGATACCTTTGGTTCCACCTAATTTTTTAAAAAATAGCAGTCAGTGCTTTCTCTTTGGCAGTGAAGTTAACTGACTTGTCAAAAATCACATTATAATATAGTTATTTGCCCATTCCAGTTCCCTCAGAACTCAATTTCTATAATGTATGGTTTTATTTTTAACCAGATAAACTGAGTCTCTGCATTGAGTTAGTTAGCTAATGTTCCTTCTCCCAAGAGATGGTGCCTTGACACCCCAGGGTCAGTTTTCTTCCTTTATTTCTGAATCCTACAAATTAATTAACATTCCCTTAGAAGCTGCCTCCCCAGTGAACCTGGGTGAGTTATTCAACCTCTTTGTGCTTCAGTTTCTTCAACGGTGAAGGGGATAACTGAAGAGTGCTCACATCAGTAAGAGTTGTAAGGATGAAAAGAAACAATTCGAAGTGTTTAGCAGTTCTCCTAGCACATAATTAGTGCTCAATAAATGGTAGCTCTTAATTAGACTTTGAACTATGGCTAGAATCGCGCATGCCAAAAGTTCTCCAATGAACTAAGGCAAGGAAGTTCTACCATTTTTTTCTTCTTTTTATATATATCATGAGTAGAAATAAATGCAAACTATCAAAAAGCACAAAGAAATTTGGAATTGCCCTAATTCTACTATGGATGTTAATTTACATTTTAAATTAGAATATTTCCTTTTTAAATGTAACACTATTTTGGACATCTTTCCATATTATTCAACATGTTTCTATTACATTCTTAATATCTGTACGTTTTTCATATTAGAATTAAGCCATGATTTGCTTAACCAATTCCTCTATAGTCAAATATTTATGATGTTTACAAGTTTTTTTTATTTTTAACAATATTCAGGTACAAATAGGGTCTTGCTAAGTTGCTAAAGGTCTTAAAAAGCTGCATCAGCTGGCCTTGAACCTATGATCCTCCTGTCTTAGCCTCCCAGGTACTGAAATTACAGGTATGTGCCACTGTATCTGGCTTATACACTCTGTGTGTGTGTGTGTGTGTGTGTGTGTGTGTGTGTGTGTGTGTGTGAACTTAACCAGAATTTTCCTTATGATAAATTCATAGAAGTGAAATTTCTGAGTCTGAGGGTCCACAACATACTTATAATATCCTCTGCTGTCAAATTGTCTTTCAGAGGGACTGCACAAATTAACCCTCCCATCAACTGGGCAAATTCCATTTTCTCACTTCCAACCCAACACTAGCAAGTATTTAAAATCATTGCCAAGTTGATAAGTCATAAATGTAATTTTGCTTTTTAATTTAAATTCTTATCAAAAGTAATGATGAAAAATTTGAATGTGTTTATTTAACAAACATTTGAATATTTTCTTCTGTGACATCCCTGACAGTATCATCAAAGAGATGATAAAGGGTGGTGTTAAGAGCCCAGACTCTTGTGAATACTTGTCTGAATCTAGCCTCTGCCTCTGGATTCAGTAGTCTTATGCAACTTACTCAGCTTCTCTGTGCCTCAATGTCTTCATTAAAATGGGGACAGCATTAGTTAGGTACTTGTGAGCACCCAGAACAATGAGCTACTGTTACTGTTTGCCTACTTGGGATGTTGGACTTCTTAACTGGGTGTGGTGAAGAGGGCAAAGAGAAGGACGTCAGAAGAAGTAATGGCATACACAAAGGCACAAAAGAACAGGAAGTATCATGCTAGCTCACACATTCAAACCTTTCCAATAACTTCATGTGTTTGGAGGAATGAAGAGCAGGAGTGACTTCGTTGCATTGTTTTCCACTCATGAAGGTGTCCATAAGGTACATTCTAGGTCTATGGGTGACACTGCCCCCCTAGGTACCACAGCTCCCAGGTTGTGTGGTCTTTCACCTATAAGGACCCACATTGAACAGGCATGAGAAAGTCTGCCTACATTTGCCCCAGCCTCTGTATTCTCAAATGCAAATTCCTCTCCATTATGCAACACAGCAGGGAATTATCAGGACCCAATTTAGTGCTCTAATGGTGTCCCCAGGTTTGGATGACACTAGAAATATGCACAGCCCCAGAAGTTTCATGGAGGGTCAGAAGCAACTTTAGAGCTCTTCTACCTCCACTTCCTCATTCACAGAGAAGTTTTGTATCACTACAGTCAAAACAGATACAAGAATGGGAAGTAGAGAGCTCAGGAGCTTTCTAACTTTTGAAATTTGAGAATCTTCTATGTAGACTATTTTAATACACTGAATTAAATGAGGAGAGAAACCAGTCCAATAGTGGAACCGAATGGGGAAGGGATGTGTGGAGGGAAAAGAATGAGGCTTGAGGAAGGGAACAGTTCAAACAATGCTGTGACCACACATGAAGGTATCACTACTAATCTCACTAACATGTATGGGGAAAGAGGAGGAGGGAGTGCGGTGGAATACAAAGGGAAATACAACACATGATGTGTGCATGTATGAATGCATCACTTTGAATCTCATTATCATGTACAATTACAATGCACAGAAAAATGTGTTTTTAAAATCCCAAAACATTCAAACCCAACTCTTATTTTGACTCAGTTAGCTAAAGATAAAGGAGCCACCATTACTCTCTCCTATTCTGCCCATACATCCTGTCCAAGAATGGCTGGAGGCACTTTATCATAATAAAATCCCGTAGCATATATTTGAGAACCATTTGTTTCAAGGTAATCAACATGCTCCTTCTCCTCCTCCCCAGCCAAGGTCCCAAACCTTTCTTCTCAGAGCTATGCCTTACATAATCACCTACTTCTGCTTAGTATCTCTGGATCTCCATTTCTTCATATATAAGATGGGGGTGCGGTTCTAAAAGGTGCCTTCCAGAATAAACATTTCAAGATTCCATTTGCGGATCTATATACTGACTCCAGAAAGTGCTTTCCTGAAACACAGTACTTTGTGACTATAAAAATCCTACCTCCATAATTACCATTATTGAAAACTAGCCCAGAGGCTCCGCAAAAAGCCAAAACCAGGCCTCCTCAATCCCAGACTTTCACAAGCCAGTACACACAAAATGGGGACTTGTTCAAAACGTCCAAACATGGGTACTAACTTAGGTGAAGGAGATATAAAAAATTACCATGCCCCACTTTACAACCAAAACTTTTCAATACTTCCACACAAAAGTATCAGAGCAGACTTTGATATCTTTCCTGGCTGCAGTCCACCAGTCTCTTTGCATGGGGCCATAATCCTTAGTGGCTAGGCTGGTGTTGTGTGGGACCCCAGCATCAAATCTTGAAAACTCCCAGATGAATTAATTTGCAGCCAAAGTTGAGTACTAGTAAGATGAATTGGTTCCAAAGCAGGGTGTATAACTTAACAGCATTCTAAAAAAAAAAAAATTAAAAGTATACACATACACATACACACATATGTATATATAGAAAGTGACCTCATTCTATTAAATTTCGTTGTAATTAATATATTTGAGTATATTTACATATTAGTACATTTGTAACAGATTAGTGCCATAGTAAATATATAAATTACAAATAAGTACCTATTTAACTGAAATGCATTCTAAAACAAGGGTTTTTGAGAGCTGTGTATTATTTAAAAGTTTGAATCTAAATAATTCATTGGGTAAGTAGGAACTACTTTACTTATGATCTTTATGGTTTACTCTTGGCTAACTTCTATGCTATCATTTATTTGCCTTTCATTTGTGCAGTATATCTTGTCTCCCCCTTTAAGGCAACGACTCTGTTTCCAGATTTTTACTCTCTACTATATTCTTGGCATGGTGTTAGACCCATCAGGGTCTGTCACATGCTAGTTGTTGGGCAAGCCTTAGTTTCTTCACTCAAAAAATATTGAAAATAATAGTGCCAACTTCATAGCACTATTATGAGGATTAAATATGAGATGGTTTTACATAATTTTAACATATGTTATGGATTTAATGAATAGGAGCTATGTTTATTACTCATTGGATTGAGTTCATACATTCCATGCATATGGAATGCCAGGTATCATGTTAGGAAATGAAGAAAAAGTGTGTAATACATGGTTTCTCTTTAAGAAATTCATAGTCTAATTACAACAACAAACATTTAAATATACAATTTTAATGCAACCTAATGAATGGTCTGATTGGCATATGTATAAATAGAGCTAAGTAAGCAATTAATTCTTCCTAGTGCCTTAAAGCATGAATAAAAGTTTTCCTGTAGACAAAGAAGAAGCATATTTTTTAGAAGAATAGCATAGGCACATGTACACAGCACTAGTTCTTACAGTGTGGTCTGGGGGTCCATGGGGACCTATGGGAGTTAAAACAAAACAGTGATCACAATAATACCAACACATTATTTGTTTTTCTTACTGTCTTACAAAAGTACAATGGAATAGTATACAACAGAATAAATGTAGAAAATAGCTATGAGACGCTAGCTATCTTCCATTAAAGAGATTTGTCAAAATATAAAATAATGTCTCTTCTCATTAAGTTTTATCATTTTGAAAAAGTTATTTTTCATAAAAAAATGTTTTGTCAATATGTAATGGATTTATTGTTATTTAAAAGTGAATTTGAGTCATATTTCTCTGATTGCTAATGATGTTGAACTTTTTCATATATGTTTATTGACTTTTGTATTTCTTCTTTTGTGAAATGTCTCTTCAGTTCAATTGCCCATTTTTGATTGGGTTGTTTATTTAATATTAAGTTTTTAAAGTTCTTTATGTAGTCTAGATATCAGTCCTCTATCAGATGAGTAGCTGGCAAAGATTTTCTCCCATTCTGCAAGCTCTCTTTTTAAACTCTTGATGGTTTCCTTTGCTATGCAGAATCTTTTCAATTTTATGCCATCCCATTTATTGATTCTCAGTTTTATTTCCTGAGCTTTAGGGGTCTTATGAGGAAGTCTCTACCAGTGACTATATGTTGGAGAATTGGTCCTATGACCTCTTCTAGTAATTGCAAAGTTTCTGGTCTAATTTCTATGTCTTGGGAAACACATCAAGACTTGTGTGACTGTATGACTCTGAACTTCACTATGATGTATACTTACAATGCACCAATAAAAGTATAAAAAATATAGTGATTTAATGAACAATCTTAAATATTTCAACTCTAATTTCTAATATGGGAGAAATCTGTATCTGTACATTTATATAGATATAGACATTCCCACTGTTAACAAAAGCTCTTTGAGGTCCTCCATAATTTTTAAAACTGGAAAAGGGTCTTGAGACCGTTAGTATAAAGACATAAAATTACATTGTGTTCAAGGAATAAATGAATAAATGAACATATATAGTTGACTACCTCTGGTTCTTTTTGGAAGCAGAGTATAAATTATAAATATATACATCACATATTTGTATACAATGAATATGATTATCATATCTTCTCGGCCTATGAATAACATAAAGTACACCAGAATACTGAGAGGGTTAATCTGAATTTATTGGTGATTTTGAGAAAGGACGAGGGAGCAGATTTAGTTAATCCAGTGAAAGTCAACGCATATAAATTTGCAAACTAAAATACTCCCTGGGCTGAGGTCATGTGCTTAATTTTAGCAAGTAGGATGAATATGTTTGAGTAGGTATTTATATTAGGCAGTGGACTGAGCTGGGCATGGGTTTGACAGTGGAAACAGTGATACAACCTTTATTATTTTCAATGCAAAAAAAATGAACTATTAATGTGATGTTCTGGTTGAGAATTTAAACTCTCAAAAAATCTGAAAATTCAAAGTCATGGTACCCATAGCAACCATAACTCTGCCCCCTTGCATGCCCAGTGTGGAGTATTTTGTATTGCAGTACATGCTGTGAAATCTATGCCTAAATGTGCTATATAGCAGAGTTACAGTTGCTGTGGGAACTGTAACTTTGAATTGCCTGCCTTTTGTGTCATTAAACTTTCAGCTGAAGTATTGCATTAAAGGAGTTTTTTCCCCCCTCCATTGCATTTCCTCATTAAAAATTTTTTTTGATTGGGCATTTGTTAAAGGGTGTAAATGATCAGATTCAAATAATAAGATAATGCATTCTAGTTTCCCATGTATATGCACTGATATAGCATTAGTGAATTACCACATTTACATATTTCAACCTGCAATAACAAGTCATAAAATAATCCTCTATTTATATAGTACCTTTAATCCTGAAGGGTCCCATCACACACACCGCCACACGGTAACCAAACCACATTGGACAAGAAAACTCAATAAATATTTAACAACGCCCAACAAAATTATACAATGCTTTAGGACAAGCAGTAAGGAAGAAAGGCACTGTCATCCAGTGGTTGGAAAATAAACCATGGAGCGAGGAATCTGACTCTTCCTTCTGACTATTGGGCTGCTCAGGCTTCCTCCTTGACATTGAGTCAAAGATTTGAATCCCTCACAACTCTGGGCATTCCATTTTCTCTGTTTACCCAGGAAGTATTTCTAGGACCAATGGCAAGAAAATAGCTCAGAAGTTCATTTGGTTGAGTCTCTTACTCCCCTCCGAGGAATGTACCTATGAATTCTGGAACAAGAGTCAGCAAACTTCGACAGCAAAGGGCAAGATAGGGAAATATTTTAGGCGTCGAGAGTCCTTCAGCCTCTGTCGCAGCTACTCACCTCTGCCATTTTAGTTCAAACATAGCCATCAACAGCACGTAAATGAATGTGCAAGGCTGCATTTCAGTAACATTCATTTATGGACACTGAAATTTGAATTTCGCATAATTTTATATGTCATAAGAATGAATCTTTAGTCATTTAGAAACGTAGCGCATGTCCTTAGCCTGTGGACTAAAAAAACTGGTGGTGGAATGAAGTTTACTGATCTCTGCAACTAGAAGTTGGTGCTGCCTGTCATGCCCAAGGTGACCTTAGACAGTAGTGAGCTTCTCAATGCTTAGCAACTAATTCCTCACTTCAAAAAGTACGTGATTAGCCGGGCGTGGTGGCGCACGCTTATAATCCCAGCATTCGGGAGGCTGAGACCAGAGGATCCGGGTTCGCCGCCAGCCTCAGCTACCTAGTGAGGCACTCCGCAACTTAGTGAGACTCAGTTTCAAAATAAAGAATAAAAAAAAATAGGGCTGGGGGTGTAGCTCAGAGGTAGAATCCCCCTGAGTTCAATCCCCAGTACCACAAAAAAAAAAAAAAAAAAAAAAAAAAAAAAAGTACGTGATTGTTTATACACACGTAAATCTAGATCTATAGACTTATATATGTGTTATCTAGATCTAGTTATATACACATATAGTATGTCCACATATAATGATAAGAGATATAACACTCTGTCTTAAGTTCCATCTGGCCAATTTAGTCTGTGTGTGTGTGTGTGTGTGTGTGTGTGTGTGTGTGTGTGTAGTACTGGGGATTGAACCCAGGGGCCTTCTACCTCTGAGCTATACCTCAAGCCCTATTGTAATTGTTATTTTGGAATAGAGTCTCGCTCAGTTGCTGAGGCTGACCTTGAATCTGAGATCCTCTTATCTCAGCCTCCCAAGTACTAGGATTATAGGCGTGTTCTACCACACCTGGCTCAACTTATTCCTATGGAATGCTTTTGTTACTATTTGTTGAACTCCTATCCACAAGTAGTAACCTATGATCGCAATTAGTATATGAGTATAGTTCCTATGTGAATGTTGGTTGATATTTTCATTTTGATTGAGGAATAAGACAAAAGTAGAAAAGAAAACATTCTAGAAATTCACTCTTCCTTCAACGGCATGAGCAACCTCTTTGCTGATATCAGATACTAGCTTTCAAATATTTCTTCAAATCTTTGTGCTATTCACAACATAATTAGCAACAGACTTTGACACACATTTTAGTTTAGTTTGTGTATTATTAATCAGAGAAATAGGATAAATAAGATATACATGTACATATATGTTTGTATTTATGTGTGTATGGAGAGAGATTGATTTATCTTTAAGAATTGGCTTACATAATTAATTTGGAATCTGAGAAGTCACTGATCTGGATACTGAAGACAGCTGATATTCTAGTCCAAATACCTGCAAACTTGGGGAACCAACACTTCAATTTAAGTCTGAAGGACTAAAAAGATAAATGTCCCAGCTGAATCAGTCAGGCAGGAGGATTCCCTGTTAGGCAATCTTTTTGTTCTAGGCATGCCTTCAACTGTTTGGGTGAGGCCCACCCACATCAGGGAGGATAATCTACTTTACTCAGTCTACTGAACCAAATATTAATTTCATTAAAAACACCCTCACAGACATATCCAGAACATTTGACCAATATGTGGGCACTTCATGGACCAGTTAAGACATAAAATTATCCATCACAGTGTATACTAGTAACTTTTTTTTTTCCGTCACTGAAGTCCAAACTATCAACAAAGCAATACGCTGAGCCCTGACTTGTAATGTTTGTCAAATTCCATAGTCTAAATCCTGTCACCGTGGCTAATTTCAAAGCCACCAATGTGATGTCAATGGACCCAGAAGAGATGTATAGTAGTAGTAGCAGTATTCTATTTTATAATATCGTGTACATGAAAATACAAAAACTATAAATAACCTCGAGAGTGTGTGTAGGTAACAGTAACATGTAATAAAATAATTAGAAAGCAATGAGTTTTGAATGTGTATTACCTTTATTTAATCATGAATTCGTATAATTTAATGATGGATGTGTTTAATAGCAGGCTTGCAAAATTCTTCAAAACATGATAAGTTCCTGTGGGGAGTCCACAGGAACTAGTTCCAGCACACCCTTAAAGTGGCCTTGTGCAAGTCCTCTGGAGATTCATCAGGCCCCTGCCCTTTGTGCAAATCCCGCCCAATTTCATTTTGGTCAGGCCTTATTGAAAATGAGCACTGAAATAATCTCATTATTCTTCTAGGTATTACTTTTTTTCTGAAGTACACTGATCTCTTTACACCCTTAGTGAATTACCACATTTACATATTTCAACCTGCAATAACAAGTCATAAAATTATCAGTCTGTGACATGGCAAAATGTAGGTGGAGGCAGCCACGGGACTTGCTGAGGCTCCCCTGGGCTTAGTTGGTCACCCAGCACAGGGAGCAGCCACAACGCAGATGACCAGTCTAGGTAATTCTGCCACAATTATCAGTGAAATCCAACAAAGCCAGAATTAAGGTTTGAGATTTGCAGATAATTATAGCTACAGACAAGGAGACACAGAAAATTGGTGAAGAATGGTTCCCTTGACTTTCAGGCTAGTGATTTACCTACTGTACCCACTCTGCTTCTAAATAATGAGTTAGTTAAGGCTTGTCAAGTAGTTTTAAGTTGTAAATCACCCAATACAAGGCATCATTAACGTCTATTTGAAACTGCGCAGAGAAATTTTTAGTAGCAATATACAGTCTCTCTGTGGAGCCAAGATTCCATGTCTGCACATTTTCTTGTCTTCTTTTTTTAAAATCAGGTATGGCAAGATGTTTTAAAAACCTCAGATGGCTGGGACCTCTGTTTTTAGTATGACCTAAGATAGCTGTTCCCAGCAATTTCTTTAATACCATGCTGGGGGTAGTGTGATCGAATTATTTATTAATATATGGATCTCTAATGAATCTGAAGGACAAGTAGCCTGTGAGTCACCACTCTCTCGGCCAGCACTCTGCCATTTGAGACGGAGTGATGGCATTCCAGAAAAAGGGTCAAGGTTACAGTTTAGCAAAAGTCATATTTGCACCCCTGCAGTGCATGCGATTTTTTTTTAAATAAGAAGCTTAGTTATTTCTAAACTAAGTAACTCATACATGTCAAGGGCATTTAAAGGCAATGAATTGTTAAAATTAAGGGGTCTTTGGGTATTTGTGATTGGGGCGACGGAGCAGGATTTGGATTTAATTTACAAACAAATTAGAAAAAAAAAAAAAACCAGACTCAGCATTGCTATTGTAACTAGAACCGACTTAAGCAAATTTAATCTAACTTCCCTGAGAAGACTTGATTAATCTCAGACCCGAGAGGAAAATCATAAGATAGGAAGTTTCCATCTGTACCGAGGACAGAGGAATTTGGGGATCCCAGTGTCCACAAAGGACATCACGTGATGCCTTCCCGGGGGACCTCTTTCTCCAACTGCCCCGGGACACTCCTGGGTCTGGCTCTAAATCCATGGGAACTCTGTGCCCTTCCTCCTGAAGCTACCAGCCTTTTCTGTCGGTATCTGAGCTAGAGTCCCACCCCCACGACAGCCTCAGAGACCAGCGACAAATAGCCCCAAATTTAAGATGTAGCTCAACCTTTGACCACTAGATGTCTCCTGGAAAGCAATGACCCGTGTAACCCGGTTTATCCTCCAAACCAATTGACTTGTTGCTCGGACTTGACGAGCCTGCTCTGCTGGAGGCCGGCTTATTAATATCGCCACCCACCTCAGGCCTCGAGATGGCGCCAGCCTTGGAGGGGGATGGGCCCAGGCGGTGGCTGACCCTCGGGCAGTGCAGGCTTTTTAATCCACGCATGAATTTGCAAATTCTAGGGCTACTCCCTCGGATCCCATTTCTTGACCAAGCAAAAGGGGTCCCCAGGTGGGCAGGTCGGAGACCCTCAGACTTCCCCCCTGCGACAGACTAGCCAAGGGATGAAGTTCAGAACCACCTAGCCTCAGGTCTACCCACAGGCCAGGATCCACGCCCCCCTCCTCGCGGACTCATTCCCTGCTGCCCCCCCCACCCCGCCTCCCCTCCCTGATGGGATGGTCAGAGTGGCCGGAGCTTTAGCGGATGGAAGAACAGAACCCATTCCCCAGCGCTGTTCTGAGCCATGTGGTATTTTCTGGAAAAATTAGCCTCTCCTAGCTAGAAGAGGAAAGAAAAAAAAGGGGGGGAGGAGGCACTGAGGGGGAGCAAGAAAGGAAACAGCCAGGTTGAATTCCCAGTCTTTATCTAGCAATCCGCTCACCAATGAAAGAAAGCTGCAGTGGCAGATTCGAGCCACATGCGGTAGTGTGTAGCAATTAGTAGATAAAATGCTGACTAAAGTGCTAAAACATGAAGTATTATTGTAGCCAAGGTCAAAAATGCTTCAGTTGTCTTTTGCATTTTAGGGGGAGGGGAGGCCCAGGGGTGCGCAGAGAGATTTGCATTTGTGAAATGGTCGCCTTCTTTCTTCAAACTGTACTTTTTTTTTTTTATGGTCCTGTTTATTATAGTCCAAGCTGCCTAATTATGTCACTGCTGGTTTTTGCAACTAACTTAATCCTCCTGATCTTTTATGAAACGTTTCACAGACACTGAATAATGTGTTTCTCCTCCCCCACCCCTTGAGGGCCACGAATGAGTTTTTAATTTTTTTTTTTTTTTTTTTACCTTTTAAAAATATCTGATAACTTAAAACAGAGTTGGATTTCTGGCTAACAAGGCAGCAGGGATATATGTGTGGGTATATAGATAGGCTTCTGTGTCTCAGTATCAGAGAGGGCCCAGAAATAGTGGGTGATATAAACATACACTGCTTCCCCCACCTCCTCTTTTATACACAGCAAGTCCTAACTACAAGCTTTTTTTTATAGATAAATAAAGCAGTTGCTTTCATGATTATAACTGTCCTGAATGGATTGTCTTCTTACAACATTCAATCTGTTTATGAGTATTTACTTTACATTAGCCCAGGGACCCTGCACTACAGGAGTTTGCCTCTATTCCCCTGGGTGTCCGTGTCTCAAGTCTTACATCTGCTCTGTGATTGATGGAGCCTTGAATCCACGTTATTACTCTCTCACAAGCAGAAATCAAACAGGCTATTAACTACATTACTTCAAAGAACTGTTTCAATACAATCTCCTTATCTTAATTGAAACTTTCTTTGTGTGGATATTTGCTACACAGATAATTTACAGGTGCCTATCAAGCATCACATTAAAGAAGAGGTAAAATAGACAATTTTTTGTTGGGGGGGGGGGGATGTGTACTACTATTGTGATCTGAAATTTTTAAAGCCATTCACAGTATTGGAGCCAGATTTGATTTATTAGATTTATTATGATCATGGGAGTGGCGGTGCTTATGGTGCTGTAAATAGAGGAGAAAGATACTCCTGTGATTCTGTTTTGAAATTTAGCAGTCATTTGATTATAAGAATGCAGATACTCAAAAATATTCAGACCAAGGTCCCTGGGATTGTTAACATCTCAAAAACCTTATCTGAGAGATTAGGCAGCATGCAGCCCAGCGCAGTGCCTACCTTGAAGAAACATAGAAACAGGGTTTCTAATTAGACAAAGTCAGTTACAGACACTTAAAGACTTACAGCACCAAAGACAGCAGAAGTTGCTTACATGCTGTAAAGAGCTGTGTATTTTTTAAGAGAGAGATCTAATATACAACCGAGGGATACCCTCAGGCGTTCTGTTGAGGTTTCCTGCATAAATGCTGCTGCATTGGTCATACAGGAAACTGACTCAGAGTCGATCTCAAATAAGATCTTGTCAAAATACTGCAACTCAAGTTTTTAATATAGGATTTCTTGAACTGGATTATATATTTACGCTAACAGGACAGAGACTAACAGAAGCCTGAGGCGTATCTCATGTATTTAAAAAAAAAGATATGTAAAATGCCCTCAGTCAAGTCCATTCATATGTTAAAAATGAACAAAATGGGTTATTCTAATCAAATGTCTGCAGTATGGCTCATAAAGTTAAAAAGAAAGAGAGAGAGGGCTTGAGAGCTGTAATTTCTCCTTGTAACCCATGTTTATAAAATAGGAAGATCAGATGAAATTTAAAGGAAGATAATTAAAGAGTGATGTGCAAGTCATAATTTGGCTAATGCACAAGACAAGAGACTGTGAATCGTTACATTGTTGTCCTCCATGGTGCAGAGTAGTGATATTACTTTAAATTATTAAAATAGTTTTTCGACAGCTTTCAGAATACTGGCTCTTTAGCATGGGCTTTTATTACTTATTGTAATTGGAGGATCTGCCATTTTCTTTCGATTATCTCTTGTGTGTATAGAAAGGAGATAGATCTTGCCTTTTATTACTTCCCTATGTTCTGAATCAAAAATGTGGTTTAGATAATGTTAAGTGCCCTAATTCTTACTGCAGAGGACGTAAACGTTATGAAAAGGCATAAAAATACACACAGAGGGTCTTTCCACCTCAAGTCACTGACTATAAGGCATTTGTGCTCTGCCGGGTGTATTAACTTCAGCCATGTGAATATAATTTTCATTAAAGTAATCCTGTTTCAACTAGATGCTGTGACTAGAGGTGAAACGTTGCGAAAGCGTTAAAAATAGCTTACTAGTAATTTCAACATCCTGTAATTTTATCACAGATCAAGTTTCAACTGTCATACTATACAGACCTTATTCCTCATATAGTACATGTTTACTTTTTTAGCATGCCAGACCCACTTTGGAAAGATTGGTGCCAATATAATAAAATCGCGCAGGGGGTGGAGGGTGGGGGGTGCTGGAAGAGTGGGAGGAGAGGAGGGAAGGGGTGGGGGAACGTGGGGGAAGCTAGTACACCATTTTACATCAACACTGCGAAAATGCAATCTAGCCTGGCGGAGGACCGGCAGCTGGGTCAGAGACAGCGAGGGCTTTGCAGTCTCTGCCTGTTCCTTGTTCTGTCGCTCTTAAGTTTCTCTGTGTTTGCATAATAGCCGTGCATGCAAACCTCGCAATGCTCCAGGGCTCCAGAACAATAAATATACACATTTAAAGCCTTTATTGTCTTACGGTTCATGCCCCCGGTTTTCAACAGCTTAATTTCTGCTTGTATTTAACTAGTTTGCAAATGGATTTTTTCAGTTTCAAACTATTATCGAGGAAGCTCCCCTCCCTTTTTTGGCGGGGGAGGGGGTGGGGGTGGGGTAGGAGTCGGTATATTATTCCTGTAGCGCTGGGTTATATAAACACATTATCATTTGAGAGCGCCCTTGGCGTCCATCAGCATTGTAAACACGTACTAGTGTATATACTTCAAAATTAAAGAATGCACACGCAGAACTGGGAGCTCGAATTCATATTCCGAGCAGACACGCTGCTTGCATTTATTGATTTATCATGCATCGTTTATTGTTCCAGTCCCTAAATGCAGTCGCTGTCCGTTCAATATTGTTTGCAAAATCCTGAGATGTGTGTGCACTGCTCACTTGTCTTTCTTTCTTTCTTTTTTTTTTTTTGCTGAGTATTTTTTTGCGAAGCGAACAAATGCATTAATATTTATATGTTTATATAATCGATAACCCACTTTTCCCTTCCATGTAAATAGGCATCAAAAGATAATTTAACAGATTAGTTCTCGAAAACATGGCAGTGAGGAAGCGTAATTTAACTATCAAACAAATCTACATGTCTAATAACAGCAAATCTGCTAAGGAGCATTAGAAAGAGGAGCAGCGCCCCGGAATCTCTGCAGGAAATGTTCTTTATATTAGACATATACAAGCAGGTCCTGTCAGATGCACAGCGGAGCTCGCCAGCCCTCCTCTGCTCCAAAATTCTCACCGGACGATACTCTTAGACAGTGACGGTTGGAGAAAGAAAGATAGAGTCTTCCCACAGTTTTAGGGTGCATTTTATTTTTACAAATCTTCCTATCTGTATTTTGCCTTGATCCATTCGCTTCCCGCCGAGATCGGACCGAGCCTTTCTCCCGATTATGAATTTGATCAATCCATATTTGGAAAGAAATCCACATCATTTTGACAGGACCTGAAAATTGAGTCGTCAGAGAAATATTAGGGCATATTTTAAATCATTTTGGTTCTGAAGGGAAGGCTAGAGCTCAGTTTTATATTGAGACATTACGCTGACTGAAGGCAGAGAATGCTTTTCCCTGCCAGGACCTGATGAAATCCATTCAAGCCAACAAGTTTGGAGAGAATGTTGAGTTCAATCAATTCAGAACGTCGAGATGGAGCCCAACTCACTCCAGGTATTTCGCTCTCCTCCGCTCCTCCGATCCCAGCACCCCCCGGCACCCCCCAGCCCCCCAGCTCACCCACACCTCTACACCCACCAACACCCCCCACAAACTTTTCACCAAACTTTTACCCTCTGCATCCCCCAAATCATTTTTATTGTTTAAAAAAATCCCCGCACTGATCATACATACATAACGTAATTTTACCGCCTCAGATGGGGAGGTGGGAAGGGGTGGCGGTGGGGCCCCCCGGAGGTTTTTTTTTTTTTTTTCTTTTTTCTTTTTTTAAGGGAGGCAGAAATTTTGTGGGCTCTATGATTTTTCCACCCAGCGTTCTATCTGTGGGCTCGTCTGTATTAAGAGTGTGGATGTCTGTGTGTAAATGTGTCTGGGAATAGATGTTTGTGTTCTGATGGCTACATTATTTATTTGGTTCTTTTTTTTCCCCCCCTGCAGTGGGTCGGCTCACCGTGTGGCTTGCACGGACCTTACATTTTCTACAAGGCTTTTCAATTCCACCTTGAAGGCAAACCAAGAATTTTGTCCCTTGGCGACTTTTTCTTTGTAAGATGTACGCCAAAGGATCCGATTTGCATAGCGGAGCTCCAGCTGTTGTGGGAAGAAAGGACCAGCCGGCAACTTTTATCCAGCTCTAAACTTTATTTCCTCCCCGAAGACACTCCCCAGGGCAGAAATAGCGACCACGGCGAGGTGGTAAACCTATCTATCCCTCTCCTCTTTCTTTATTATTTTTCCCCTCTAGTAATGCTTATTACAGGGCAAGCTTGAAAATACTGTATTCACTTCTGCAGGCAAGCAGGATCCACTCCTTTTTTAAAGGGGTAGCGCC
>PVLC010000835.1:75059-102739 GCA_004027655.1 Graphiurus murinus
TTTTTTTTTTTTTTTTTTTTTTTTGCCTTTTGAAAATTTACCTTCGTGTCTAGCTGGGTCCGGGCTGGGTGGATTTCTTTGGGCGGGTTTCGATATCGTTCACGTTTTAAGAAAGTATTTGATATGTTTAAGAGGGCGGAAATTACGAAATGGAGGCAGAATGAGATCAAAAGCGATTGAGTTGGCCAAGACGTGTTGAATAAAGTGATAAATGACAGGTACTGGAAGAATACATTCAAATAACTTGCAGATCTGCCCGGGCGGATTTCAAAGCGGTCGTGTAACCGGCACAAACACGTTAAGCATGAACAACTATCTCTCGCCCACTCCCCCTCCCCCCCCACAAGCCATTTGATGTTCTAGTTTGCAATGACTCCACGCAAAGTGGACGTCTTCCAGCGCAGTCTTTGGGGGTGTGTGGGACGGGGCGGGGGGCGGGAGGCAGGGCCGAGGGGTGTGTGCCGTCCCCGGCCCCGCGGGTCCCGCGCCCTCCGCGTCCAGACTGCGCTCCCGGGCAGGGCGGGGAGGGACCGAGCCTCCCCGGCACGTTCCCGGGCGGCCGCGGGGGCGCTCGCCGGAGGTGAGCCCGCTGTCACCGGCGCCGGCGGCCGCCTCCCTTCGGCTGTCATTTCGCGTGTGACCGCAGTTCTGCGGACTCCCCTGGTCCGCGGGCCGGCCTCCGCGCCGCGGTACCGACCCGGGAACTATTTTGGGGAGTCGGTGCCTGCGGCGGGGCGGGGAGGCAGGGCTCGCGGCCCCTGGGCTGGGCTTTGTGTTGCCAGAGCAAGAGCAGGGTAGCCAAACTGAGACTTTTGGGGGCAGCCAGCCTGTGCCAGGCTGTCGAGCTTTCGAGGTAGGTCTGAGGATTTTTTTTTGTCAAATGAATGACACCCGGTCTAACTCATCCCCGGGCTCTGAGCTGCCAGTCCCCCCCGAATCGCTCGGTCTGATAGAGTGGATGGTACTTTTGGCTTGGCCAGCTCACTCCCTCTCCCCAGGATCGAATTTCCCTACTGTGGGCTACGCCGGTTAATTACTGGAGTTCGTCAAAACGTTCGCCTTCGAATCTGCCTTTTCGGAAACAAGCCCCTCCCACCTCCCGGCACACACTCCTCTCCCGCCCTCCCCCAGCAGCTTCGGATCTTAAACGTTCATGTTTCCCTGTGTCCGCCTGCGATTTTACAGAGGTGTTGTTTGGGAATACTGTGAAAAATCCTGCAACCTACCAACAGGTTGAGCTCTCTCCCCTTCCCAAGGTCTAGCTCAGGCCCCCTCCCCCGACCCAACTTTCCTGAGCAGCTGTCTTCCCCCCCCTCCCCTCCTGATTTCTTATTATTTGCTTTTCAAATTTATTACTTCAACATGGCCTGTGATCTGGAAAAGGGAAGGATTAAATATCCAGAAAAGAGCTGGTGCCTAATAGACTTCTGACCAAACCCAGGAGGAAATCATTCAGTGTTTTATGGGATATTTTGTGGTCATTCTTTTTCTTTTTTGGCGGGGGTGGGGTGGGGTGGGGGGGAAGGGGGTTTGAAATTGGAATTTTTTTAAAGACCCCAAGTTGACCCCACTGGGTCCGGTTTTAATATCTGCTGGTGTAACTAAAATTGCGAATTATGATTTAAGAATAAAAGCAATATTTGCCCAAGATTGCATCTCCTGGAGCTGTTGACAGTGAATAGATACATTTTAAAATACATGATTTCATTTTAATTGTTCATTATGGAGAACTGAAAGCGAACCATTGTAATGATCTGTGCATTTCGTCACTGCTATATGAGCCTTACCTGAGAAAATTAATCTTGCCATTTAAAAGTAAACTCTAGGGGGTTTGTGGAGGGAGATGGCTCTATTTATAATCCTCAGCTGCACATACATCCTCTAATATTATGCATGATTTGTTTTTTAATGCTAACATGGCTGGTAATTAGCTGTATGATTATACTTGTATATTTCATTAGGACTTGGGCTGATGTCATTGTGAATTATTCAGCCATATTAAAACAATTTTCAATTGAGATAATGACACGCCTCAAAATTATGCAAATGCAGACTGCATTGTGCAAAATAATTATGACAAATGTAAAGCAGGTAGAAAGTTTCCCGATGCAGATTGGTTTTCCACCCTGGTGATGTCATTTTCCCCCTGGCCTAAGTTAGTCATTCATTAACAGAATAGCAACAGCAGTCTCCTCTGGAGGGGACTCGAAAGAAACCAGCATTTACTGCTGGCACCTGGAGGGGGCAACAGGGCCCTCTCATTAAGAAATTTGCTTTGTTTCCACTTATTCCATCTACTTGTTTATGTACATTGAAGTGATTTTTGTTATTGATTTTAAACAGTTTTGAAGGATGCATTTGCCATCTTCAGTGAGTAACTGAAAGAGAAAGCTTTCCTCTTGATAGGCACTGTGCCTTGGAGAAAATGTTCAGCACATTTAATCAGCCAGTACGGTTTATTTTAAGTAACCAAATGGAGGTTAATAATTTCTTGATTGAGCTGACATCAGCATCCATCTCAAAAGGACGTCCAGAACTCAGTTCGCTTTTTTTGGTTTAAGAGAATTATCCTGCCTTTATATGATTTCTTGAAATGTAAAGACGTCAGTTCTAAAAGCAGAAAAATGATCATTGTGCAAGTTTAGAAATAGCGTCCCTGTGTGGTTTGCTATGATTTGCAGAGGTCTTTTTTTAGAATGTTTTCTCATTGGTCCTTGCAATCTTTGTATGAGATCGAGTAAGGCAGGATTTCACGTACCCATTTTGTAGATGGGGGTTGGAAAGGTTACATGGTTTGGAACCTATCCTCCTTAAAGTTTAGGGTTATATTTTCCTGAGTGAAACCAGAGGTTGAATGCATCATAGTAGATATTAAATAAAGTGCTTAAATAAACAGAAAGGAGTTAAAATTATAGGGGCCTTTGTACTAATGTGGTCAGTTCCTGTATATTTTAGAACTGAGACTAGTCAATCAGCTTTGCCAAAGGTCACCATATATTTAGATAGCAAATCCATTCTTATTCTACAAAGTTCAGATAATTCTAGCCAGCAGTATGTAACAGTAAGCGTTTTAATAGCTATTAATGAACATTAACAATTTGTGAATAGTTTTAACAATGATGGTGATGATTTACATGCCTTCAGACATTTCCTGTCCAGTTCCAAAAAGAGGCATACTTTGATGCTGAAACTACTTGCTTGACACTGAACAATCATAAATACTTCAAGCCTCAGTTTCTTCAGCTGCAAAATGGGGACATTAGTAAGGATTACTATGGTTATTATAGGGATAAGAGATATTATATGGGTAAAAGTGCTTTGTATATTATAAAGGGCTTAAGTAAATAGAAAAGAGTTATGATTATTATCACCTCCATTCTAGATATCCTTACATATTCTTAGAAGCAATAGGAAAACATAATAATTTCTGTGTCTGTATGGAGGTCCTTGGACCTAATCTTGATTCTGTCTTAAATTACCATGAAAGTGAATAGCAGGGCCATGTGCAGGAGTTAAGTGTCTTTAGTAATTACTCAGAATTACCACATTCAGCCACTAGCTCTTCAGAGGAGGAAAATGGCAAAGTAGGCGGGTAATTGGTTCTGTTACCGGGTAACTTCTGATTACATTCATTTTCAAATTGCCAAGAGTCTAATTTATTGGCAGTATACCCCTTAATATAGGGGATGTGCAAGCTTGGAGTTCAGCCTGAGCAGCCATGGTTTGGGTTTTGCATGAAGGCTTGCTGTTCACCTGTAACTGTGAACATGGATGACTAAACTATTGATGTCAGGAAGTCAAGATGGAGCATACCTCCGTGTTTCAGATTCCAGCATGCTTTCAGGATTTCTAACAGTATTTTAGCTAT
This sequence comes from Graphiurus murinus, assembly GCA_004027655.1. Classification (NCBI taxonomy): domain Eukaryota; kingdom Metazoa; phylum Chordata; class Mammalia; order Rodentia; family Gliridae; genus Graphiurus; species Graphiurus murinus. The sequence goes on from PVLC010000835.1 coordinate 78,928, forward strand.
TACCAACCTCAATTTAGTTAAAAATGTACATTCTGGGACCCCTACTGCAGTTAACTCAATTATCATCTCTGGAGTTGGGCCCAGGATTCTGAATTGTAAACATTTTGAACAGTCCCACTCTAACTATATGATCTTGGGCCAGTTCTAAACTCCCTGTGCCTCAGTTTTTCATCTGTAAAATGGAAATGTGGTATTTACTTCCTAGGATTATTTTTAAAGATTAAATGAATTAGTACATGAAAAGTGCATACAGCTAAAGTTGACACATAGCAGATACTTCAATAATGATTGGCTGTCATCATTATCATTGATATTGGTATTATTATTCTCATTGAAATTTGAGACAGCTACCATGGACCTTACTGAAGAAAGCTTTTCTCTGTGTAGGGGTGGCACTGGGGTTAGTTTGAGAGAGCATGTAGCCATCCAGATCCTCTTGGCTCAGGCTGTCTTTCATGTATATGTTGGGTTTAGTTGTGTCCCCCAAATGGAAGGCTTTTTAAGGATTTGCATTTTGATATTGAAGTATGCTGTCAACTGGAAAAGCAGGATTTTTTAAGAGATGGCCTGATTCGTTCTTATGTGGGGTTAGGCAGACACATTCTGGAATCCAGGAAGTGCTGGCTCTGCCTCTATCTTCTGTTTGGATACCTCTCAATCTTGTTCTATGTCCATAAACTTAATTTTTTGGAGATTTCTGATGCTCCTTAACTGACGTCACTAGCCTTGAACAATGCTTTTAACTCTTCTAAGTCTCAATTTTTTCATCTGCACAATGGATTTAATAATAATAATGAAAAGGGCCTGGCATCTGGCATAGTTCCCATGAGAACTTAATGAACCATAGTTGCAGTTATAATAGTTTTTATTTATTTGTATTAATCATGTTGTTGGCTTTTTTTGTTTTGTTTTGTTTATTTTTGTGGTGGTGGTAGTGCTGGAGATTGAAACCCAGGAAATTCTACCTCCAAGCTACACCTTCAGCCCTATTTTTTTTTTTGATTTGGAAACAGGGGCTGGCTAAATTGCTGAGAGCCTTACTAAGTTGCTGAGATGGGCTTCAAACCTGTGATCCTCCTATCTCAGCTTCCCAAGTACTGAGCTTACAGGCATGCACCATCATGCCCAGCGGTAGTCATCATTTTAAACTAAGAGAAGAAACATCTTTACTTTCTACCTGGCAGGCCCTTTAGAACTAAGATAAGAACTAAAGAATTACATGGAGAGAATTATTGGACTGTGACAAGGGTCAGCCAACTAAGACTTGAAGGCCAAATTTGGCTTGTGACCTGTTTTTGTAAATAAAGTTTTATTGGAATGTAGCCACACTCATTTGTTTATGTATTGTTTATAGCTCTTAGGCTACAATAGCAAAGTTGAATAGTTTTGATGGTTACCATATGGCTAACAAAGTGGAAATATTTACTGTCCATCCTGGTTCTTTACAGAGAATGCTTGCTAATCTCTGGCCTACAGGGTTGATCTGAAAGAAGGTACATGATGGCGTACCTGTTTCTTTACTTTTATTTTTTTATTAAATTAATTAATTAATTAATTTATTTATTTATTTTGGTGCTAGGGATCAAATCCAGGTCCTCACACATGCTAAGCATGTGCTATACCACTGAGCTATACCTCATTTCAATTTTGAGCAATATCTAGTAGTATAAGAAATAATTTAATATGTCATTAATATTTACATATATGAAACTTTCAACATTGAGCCTAGAATGTTAAAATTTTTGAATGAGTAAAACTTATATTAAGCTGTATTTTGTATGGCGAACATCCAAACTCCAGCCAGTATTGGTATTCTCTATCTTCAGTTAATCAAAAACTACTTGTTGAGTGTTAACCATGTGCTCAGCACTCTTCTAGGTGAAGAGATGGATGTAAAACAGTTGGCAATTTGGCTCTTTTTCTCAAGACGTTTATCAATCTTAATAAAGAGATGAGATCAACACATGTTTAAAAATGTAAGATTAATATAAGATGCTATATAACACATGAGTAAGTGGTGCTGACAGGACATGTAATACATGTTCAAAGGAAGGTTCATGATCAGCATGTTTTTTGGGGAAAAAATTCACTTCTTCAGAGGTTGATTAAAAGCCTACTGTGCTCTGGGTGCTTGGATACAGAGATGAAAGAGAATGGCTCCTGCCCTCTAGGGGCTCACAGACATCCCCACAAGCAGACACTTGTCACAGAAAAGCCATCGAACTTCCCACCTGTGTTCCTTAAAGTTGAGATGAACTAAGATCGCTATTTGTAACCTTTCCTAGTCTTTCTAGGAACTAGAAAGCACTGTGCTCATCTTTGAATTCTCTTTCATGGGACACACATGTATAGAGCACTTACCCTGTGCTAGAGCCTCTTCTGAGTCCTTGGGGACACCGCATGCCCACGGCAAACAAGAATCCCTGCTCTTAGTCGCCTGCATCCTGTGGTTGGTTTTCACTGTTTACATCCTTGGCTCATCCTGCCTTGTATTATGGCTACCTGAGTCTTTTCCTCTGCCTTGCTCTGTTCACTCCTGGGTCCCCCACAGTGTGCAGTGCTATTCAGTGCTATTCAGTGGGTACTGGATCACTGCACGATGTAATTAACATGCCTTTTTGCCCACAGCCTGCCTTCTTTACGCTTGGCCCAATTTCTTTCTGGCAGAGGGCCATGATTGGTCACTCACATGTGGACCAGCTCCATACCCCATCTCACACTTTTTCCTTCTAAAGTCCATAGTCATTTTGTACCACAGGATGTGGGGAAAATGTGAACTAGGCTTTTTTTTTTTTTTTTTTTGAGCATTCACCAAAGCACTGAGCAAATAGGAGGCTAAAGCCAGCATGTCTATCTCATTGGGTACTTTTCTAATTTTCTACCATCCACTCATTAAAATCCTGAGCTTCGGGATGACAACCCGTGAAACCTAGACTTCTAGAAAGCAGGGTTGCTCCTTACCTGAGTATTGGTTGGCAGGTCACAGGAGCTGACTTGTTTCTCAGGCTGATGGTCTTAACTAGGCCACATGTTTAATAGTGACTCAAAACTGTAAGCAATTAAAACCTCTCTTGACATTTAGGCTGTCAGGCACATACTAAGGAAATATTATTTTTATGAAGTACAAGAGTCCACACATGTAAATACTTCGTTATTAATTATTAATAAAGCATACCATTGTTCATACTGGCATCTAGAGATATATGACTCAAGCCTCATTTATCAAAGTCTAGTTTTAACCAATATCCAGAATATAATTGCTCGAATCAAATGCATTCACTTGTCATTTTTTATAGCCAATGTGCCTGGATATTTGCCATCTTGCACTCAGAATAATATTGTATCTACTGATTACTCATTGGCTTGGCTTTTAAAGAAATTTAAAACAAATTTATCGATTGTTGGCTTGAGGATTTATTTGCCTCTTGGAGATGTGGTCATGGAATCTTGTGTTTCCTGAAGAATCTGCTCCCATGTCCTGACAGGAGGATGGGTTTTTCCAGCCACACTGAGCTGTGCAGTTTTGCTGCAGATTAGAACCTGGGCTTTGGCCCTCAGAGTATGTCACTCATATCCTGGACTGTGAGCATCAGCATTGACAACACATTTCCAACATGCAGATGATGATGATTATTGAAAGGGTGCTTTAGAATCAGGCTAATGGCATCAATCTCCCGCACACCCTTGTGTAAATTAATTCTGCTTTTAAAATCAGATGTGCTGTTAGCAGCATGAAAGATGGGTATTTGACATTTATCACACACACTGGGACGGATGGCTTAATTAGGTGAATTTTCTATAGGGTCTCTGTAGCTGTGTAGAGACACAGAGGCAGATGTCCTTGTGCACATGACCATCAAGTTCCCAGTTCCGTCTCCATCCTTGAGCCCCAGGAAGAAAGCAGTCAGCAGAGGCCATGTGTTGAGAGTCATTCTAGTGATCCCCATACACATCCCCCTCTTCTTCCTCAGACTCCCAGCACACCCAGGCTAAGGAACACTCCTTTCTCCCCACGTTGAGTTCCATGCCTGATCAGTGGCACTAAACATTAAACTCTTGTCTTTGAGAATAATAGGCTTTGCTTTCTACACCCTCAAGCATGTTGAGCTACTGTGCAAGCTGGAAAATAAAAATGTTCTAATTGTGTCTTTTAAATAAGCATAGGAGTGAATTAATTAGACCATATTTTGTCTTTAGTTGCTTAGTTACACAATAGTATTCCTGAGCACGAGTAAGATAAATTGGCTCTTTTTGTACTGCTTGTCCCTTAATCATAATTACTGTATTGCTTAGGAGAGTAAAGCATACATAGATTTTGAATTTTTTATTAATAGTCAAAATATGCATATGATATATAAAGTATATTCTGCTCGACCTGTTTTATATGCTTTTATGTGGGAAGAAGTTTTATTGTGGTGGTAACATTTGCATTAGTTGCTCAAAGATGTAGTTCTGGGAAATACATAATTGAAATGTTTTTGAATTGCTTTTTCTGGCCTTTTCAATCTTATTCAAAATAATAGTGCCTCCAGTCCTGGAGCAGTCATTCTCATTTGATTTAACATCTTTCTTTGCACTGCCTGCGCGGCGCCCAGTTTTAACCCTGCAGAGCCTAGACGAGGTCCTGTGATTCTGGACCTCATCCACTGCACCTAATGTTTTTTGGCTTGCGCTGTTGGGGCTAAAGGGGAGGGCGTCAGAAGACCGCACACTTCCTTATTCCTTGTTTTCCAATTTAGAGATCATGAGAGTTTGTTGTAGCCTGGGTTGAAAGACCCTATGTGCTTGCCTTCTGGGGTCTTGCAAAATGGGGTGTCGTTACTGGAACTTGAGCTTTTAGCTCCCTACCCCCAGCCTCCACCAAGAGAGGCATCCAGAATGAGACAGCTTGATACAGTTATTGAACAATGGGAGCGTCTGGCTTAAGATCCAGGATACATACTTGGTAAATGTATGTGAAAACTGACCCCATTGTTCTGTTATATTTGAAAAGCAAGTAAATTATTTACAGATATTTGCTAATTAAAGTACATGTTGTTTCACCAGCACAAAAGAATACAGTCTAACTGCAGACAAATAATTGAATGCAAATAATTTAAACTCACTAATTCTGTGTATTATTTTTAAGGGAGAGGTATGTTTTAAAAATATGTTTATACAAGGTGGAGGAAATAGGGAGACGTTAGGGTACAACAAAAGGTACAAACATTCAGATATAAGGTGACTAAGTTCTGAGGACCTCATGTACAGTACAGTGACTATAGTTGATACTGTATTGTACATTTGAACTTCATTGACAGAGTAGATCATAAGTGTTTTCACCACCCCCCAAATAGTAACTATCTGAGGTGATGGATGTTAATTAACTTGATTGTGGTGATTATTTCACAGTATATACATATATCAAATCGCATTGTATAACTTAAATATATATAATTTTAGCAGGGTGTGGTGGCACATGCTTGTAATCCCAGAATTTGGGAGGCTGAGACTGGAGGATCTGGGTTCGCAGCCAGCCTTAGCTACTTAGTGAGGCACTCTGCAACTTAGTGAGACCCTGTTTCAAAAATAAAAGAATAAAAAATAGGGCTGGGGGTATAGCTCAGAGGTAGAATGCCCCTGAGTTCAATCCCTAGTACCCCCCAATATATATCTATATCTATATCTATATCTATATCTATATCTATATCTATATCTATATCTATATATATCTCAATAAAGCTAGAAAAAATAAAAATTAATAATTAAGTATACCTATATGCATTCATGCATATGTGTGTATGCCTATGTTTGTTTTCTTTAGCTCTGTGAAAGAGGGATTGCTTGCTACAGCAATAGGCCAAGTACCACCAAGTGGTTTTCCCAAAAGATAGGAACCTTGATCAAAAACAGAACTGGCATCTCTGCCAACATCTGATACTTGTGGATGATTTCATTCAGAGTACCTACTATGTGTCATTTCTCTGTGTTAGGAATATAATAGTGAACATAGGGACTAATACACAAAAGATTTTCTGTTCTCATAAAGCTTATTTACTCTCCTATTGTAACAGTGAAGAAGCAACATGATTGGTTTATCCAAAATGGAGAGAAAGCCATCTCCATACCTCTTACTCTTAGAAGCACATTCATGCTTCCTTCTTCTAGAGTGTTTTCCCTCCCCTCCTCCGTGCACTTACAGAGAAATGTTTCAGCTTTCTCTACCCCAAAACCAAAAAAAAACTTTACCCAGTGTTTTCCATGAATCCTAAGTCACAATATTTTCCATTTATTGACTATTATGTGTCAGACATGGTGTAGGTATTGACACATAAAATAAGTATAAATGAAATATATCATTTAATTCTCACAAATACTCTGTAAAGTTTGTAGTATTTTGACATTTCAGACACTCTGTAAGGTTGATAGTATTTTGACATTTTCATATCTTATGTATCCTGCAACTGAGGCCAAGAGAAGTTAACTCAATTGCCCAAGATCATATATAGGTGACACTCAGAGCTAGTATTGAAACCTACGTTCTTCCCAATACTCCACAATTCCCTATAACTTTATAAGACATTAAAAACTCTAGACATTAGGATTTTTGTTAAATACTGACCTATGCTTTATTTGAGCCTTTGGGAGCTTACTAATTGGTAGTTGACTGATAATACGGATAAGTGAATAGTAGTAGTAGTGAATAATAGTAGTAGCTGTGTCAAAACATTTAAAGGGCTCTTTAGATCCCAGCTGGTGCCTTTCTCACCTTTCACAAGAGAGGAGTCTATATCTGAATCCCTCCAGAGCACCTTCTGTGTGTAGCCCAGTGCTAGGCCCTGGAAAGACAGGGGTGGGACCAGGCAGATTCTGCCCTAATGGAGTTTACTGTCAGGGTGGAGCACACATATGGTTAATCAAAATATCAGAAATAGAGAAGTGACTTTGTAGTATGGTAGGAGTGACAAAGGAAAACTCAGGAGCCCATGACAGTGGTGCCTGATCATGCCAGGAAGGTCAGAGGAGGCATTTGGGGAAGAAATCATATTTGAGTAGAGGTGTAAATGGATTATGGGGTGAAGATTAGGGAAAGGTTACACATGAGGTATCATCCAGACCCCTTCTTAGTATTGTCAGGGTGATTTACATTGTTCCACTATGGAGATAGTTGAAAACTAAGGCCTCCCACCCCTTCTTTGCAAATAAAGTTTTATTGGCATCCAGCCACACCCAGTTGTTTACAAAAGTCCCCGTGGCTTTGGCACTATAGTGGCAGAGTAGTTGCAACAGACTGGCTGACGCACAGAGACTATAATATTTACTATCTAGCCCTTTACAGAAAATGTTTGCTGATTCCTGATCTAAAATAATGTTATTACATTTAATAGTAAAACTAGGTGTTGACAGCTTTATATGGGACCTGTTATTTATTCTTTACAACAATGCTACTTTGAGGTAGGGTCTAGTATTTCCATTTTGCAGAAGGGTAATCTCAGCAGTTAGTTAACTTGTCTAGATTTCCAACCTCAGCAGTTAGGTAACTTATCCACATTTCCAACCTCATTCAGGGGCATGACGGAGACCGAATGGCAACTCAAATTGTCTTGATTCCAAAGTGCAGATAATGCAGATGTCAGACACATTGTGCTGCCCTGTTGACAAGCAGAGGAAAGAGGGGTGGCATCAGAGAAGGGGTGGCCAAATTAGCCAAGATCTTACTGTATGAAGTAAAGCTGCATGATAGCAGTATCCATCTTTTAAGGCCCAATTCAAAGGCCACTTCCTCCATGAGGCCTTCTTTCATTGACTCTCTAGGGAAAAGGAGCTGTGGAGCAGGGTGCGGTGCAAATGCCCACTGTGCCAGGCAGGGGAGATCAGTGAGTGAAGGGAGCCAGGTTGGGAGACAAAATGACATTTAGGGAAGTTGGGGACTGCATTTGAGGCACATCTCTGAAATGTGGTGCTCCAGGCCCTTTCACTGCCAGGCAGAAATGTTTTCTGATGTTTCCAGATCTTCCCATTTTTCAAGAGAATCCAGAAATCCAGGTTGTGTGTGTGTGTGTGTGTGTGTGTGTGTGTGTGTGTGTGTGTGTGTATTTTAGTTGGCCATTCAATCCATTTTTTACAACACTCTATGAGCCAAACAAAACACACCTTCAGTCCAGATGTGGCCCACAGGCTGCCACCTTGCAGTCTCTAGAGAAAAGCTTGGAACTGGTAAAATAAAGCTTTCTCATATTTGGCCCATTTTCTGTAGTTAAAGCATAAGGAACCTGTCAGTCCTCCGGGAACAGCAAAGTAAAAGGGTGGGGGCAGCCAGGTAGAGAAAGTCCTGACCATTCTATCTAGCCAGGGTCCAAAGTCCAGAGGGATGCAGGTGCGCATGTGCCAAAACAGCATGGCTTTGCCCTGACACCTATGTTTAAATCTGAGGACGGGACCAACGTGTAGAAATACAGAAGTGTGTGTGTGTAAAGGTGGCCTGTAGCTGTCCTGGAAGGTATCCTAGAGAAAGGGAGCTCATGATGGAAGGGGTGCTTGAAAATACTAGGGTTTTCCTGGGTAGAGATATGTGATGGCCAGGAGCGAAGAGGGAGGACTCTTAAGCAGAAGAAAACTCATAGGCAAAGAAGATGGAAGGACATTCTGACACTGGAAGCCTTCTGGCTTTGGTGAAAGAACAGGTCAAGTGGGAAACAAGGAGGACTAAGGCCAGACTGCAGAGGGTAGCATCTGAACGCAGTGCTGAGTAATAATTTCATATCTATGTTTTCTCTTTCCAGTTGTAAACTCTTAGTCTTGATGCCTGGTAGAACAGAATGTGAATATTTACTCTGCCAGCGAGTAGCTGTGTCTCATTTTGGCTAAATTGCTTCATCTCTCTGTCGTCTCAGTTTCTTATCTGAAATGGGTTAATGTTGCTACACCAAGGATATCAAATGAGAAATCTATATAGTTTTATATATACTTATTTATATATTTCTCATATATATTTATAATTTCTCATTATATATGTATATGTTTATTTCTATCTCTATATAAATATGCTTATATATTTATATATTATATATTACATATAATATACATTATATTTTATAAAGGCATTGAGAACCAAACCATGATATGGCTTATCTCAGGCCTCTGGCAGATGCCAGTTATCCACCTGGCTCTTCTTGGTCAGTGACCAAATCCTAACTTTTAAAGTCTGTCACAGTGCTAGACAACATATTAATAGCCCCCTAATAAATAATTTATTGGTTGAGTCATTGGACTATTGTTTGGAAAACAATAACTAAGCAAACTATCATTTTAAATAGAGTTAAACTTCCTGGTACTTCATCTATCCCAAGAGGCTTTTCTTGAGTTAGGTTCAAAGTTATTTATTTATTTATTTATTTATTTATTTATTTATTTATTTATTATCCATGTTTGAGGTTTCCCGTGATTGTGAAGAGGACATGCTCAAACCCATTCTTTTCTCCTCCATTTAGGTCTTAAAAGAACTTTAGGGGGCATCTCTGCCTTTAGCCACAACAATATAAAAAGAGATGAGAGGATGATGAAGTCAAGAGACAAAAAACCTGCCTTCCAGATGTCCTTTCTCAGGATGCCAAACAGAGTTCAAACCTGGTGCTTCCCAGGTCCTTGGCCCCCCACCCTCTCATGATATAACCATCAGGAGACTTGGCCCCAATCTGCTGAATGTGCAAAACGTTGATTTCATTTGAAATAAGCCCACTTTCCCTCCTTTTTTTTTTTTTTTTTTTTTTTAACTCTTTCCTATTTCCTTTTCCTAAAACCAACCTGAATTTGAAATTTTGTTTTACCCCCTTTCTATTTCCTCCCTTTTTTGGTGTTGATGTTGGGGGTGAGGGTATATTATTCAGTCCAACACTTAAAGATGCCAAAAGCGTCAACAAAAGGATGTAAAGGGAAGGGTCCCAGCCGTAATAGCTGAGGCATCTTAGCAGAAGGATCTTCAAAATAGAGACGGCCTGCTGGGCCATTAAATCCTTTTGCTTTGGGTTAATCCCACAGTGTATATCAGATTACTAGAATTCAGATGAAAACCCTGCTGTAGTACCCAGTGTCCTCACCTAATTATTCCAGAATACATGGGTTATAAATACAGAAAATAATTGAATTTTGTGTCTTAAGTGAAATAATCTGTTCCATTTGTGTGAATATTCTCCATAATAGTCTAATTGTGTTTAGTGCTCCTAGGGACTAGAATATGTGTTCAGCAACAATGCACTGGGTTATAAAATATGCAGTCCTCACTATCTGGGCAGGCAAGAAGAAGGTTCTAGTAAAAAGGCTGAAGATGTTTTTCTAATGCAAATTCTACGAGTCACATAATTGGTAGCATCTTTTTAAAAATTATCAACAGACTGCTTTTTTAAAATTATTACAGTATAGGTACTGTTTCTTACTCCACGTTTTTGATGTTACTAGATCAGTAATTCAATAGACAGCCAAGCAGGTGTTCAAATCACTCCTGACCCCCAGAATTCCTGAAATGACCCCTTGAAGCAGTGAAGTGAAAACATTCTCAGCATGTCAGAATATTGAGATATCTTGGTTGCCTTAATTTTTTTTCTTTGTTAAAGGCTCTTTTGTGCCTTTTTTTTCCCCCTACTTTTTTTTTTTTAGCACAGAGAAACCTCACCTCAGTTTTGGCCACAAGTATTGAAGGGTTATGAGTACACAGGACCTGTAGCTTGTCTTATAGACCACACAGTCCTAGCTGGTCAGCTACATGCAGGCCCTTAAAAAATGAATCCAAAAGGGTGGAAAGAGAAAGAGATGAGGCTTGGAATTCTTCTGTCATAGCTAAAGGCATAATAAAATACTGCTCTTGAGAAACATAACATTTCTATTTTTAAATACAGGCCTTTTGACTGTAACCTTTCATTCAATTAAATTCAATAAATATTTATTAGTATGTATCAGAGTACTGTGGGGGGATAGGAGAAGAATAAGATTAGCTCCTTTTTCTCTAGTTGTTTAGAGAAGATAAACATATACAAGGCATCCTTATTTGGCAAGATTATATTTTACTTTGTCCCTTCCGTCCAGAAAAGTGTGCTTACATTGTTAAATAGTTCCTGGAAATGACTGTGGGTATCCCCCAAGTAAAATATCTCTTGTTCAGGCAATTGGCTTAGGAATTAGGTAGTTGCATGAAGCATTTTTCTACTGGCTTGTCTTCCTCCTAGTAGAAAGTAATCTACTTTCCAGGAACAGTTGAAACTGGTGTTTAACATCTTATTGCACAGATTTTCTTTCATTGTTACACACTAGTGTGTAAATATGTCCCGTGTTGAAGCATGCTAGTTATTTATTGCTGCGTGACAAATTATTCCAAATTTGGTGTCTTAGAGCAACACTTATTCTTCACAGTTTCCGGGTAGTCTGAATGTGGCTTAGCTGGGTGCCTCTGGCTCAACGTTTTTCAGAGCTACATTTCACATGTTTGCCTGGGCCATTGTCATCTCAAAGCTATATTGAAGAACCTACTTCCAGCCTACTCTCTTGCTTGTGGCAGATCTCAGGTCTTTGGTGTTGCTGGCCTGGGCATTTTTGTGGGGCGGCTCATACATGACAGCTGATTTCCTTCAGAATGCTCAAATGAGAGGAAGCCACAGTCCTTTTGTAATCTCATTTCAGAAGTGACATCCTATCTCTTTTGCCTAATTCTGTTAGAAGTGAGACCTTACCTCCAGCCCACTACTCAAGAAGGGAAGATAACACAAAGATGTGAATAGGAGAAGGTGGGGATCTTTGGGGACCATTTTTGAGGACACCTATTACAATCAGCAACATAGACAAAGACTTCAGAGAACAGCTAATCAGATGAGGGTCACATGGTCTTCTTACTCTGTCTTGCTCTTTTTTTTTTTTTTTTCTCTCCTTTTATTGTTATTGTGTAGTCTCTTTGGGCAGTTCCTCCCAAACACCTCCTCCCTCTCTGGGGCATATAATTATAGCTGACATACACAGTAGACAGCAGATTGCTTTAATCTTTTAAAGATTTGTTAGTCTTACAGCATGTCAGCAAGCCATATTGAGCCTTTTTTAAACTTAATGTCTTAATCAATGAATTTGGAGAGTTTTGCTGGGAAGGGCATTGTGTCTGGTATGATGATAAGTCCACAGAGAGAAGGGGAAGAAAGAGCCTGTAGTTGATATAAACAGACTCCTTAATGCATAAGAAAAATAGGAATGTTTCATGCATAGTAGTTGAGGTGGAGTATTAAATCTAATTGTTTTTTAAGGAAAACCTAAAAATCTAGGGATTGCTGTTTTGATCTGTGTTTCTAATGAGTGTATTTATAGGAACTGGGCATCTCCTAGTTTGTCATATGCCAAGAGAGCAGTTGACCTGCCATCTTTTATATTCTGTGGAAACTGGCTGTTTCGTGGGAAAAGTGATCTGTTTCTCTTTCAGGAAGGGAGTAACTTGGTCTTTAATGGAGTTCTCAAAACATATATATGTGGCCATTAAATTTTTGAGGAAAAAGTGGCATTAAATAGATTCTAGTCAATTTTTAATAATGGAAATTGACTCATGGGCTCTTATCCATGCTACACTTAGTGGGAACTGAGAGGAAAGGGGACGTGGATTCTAATTGATGAGCCTGACTCAACTACAAAACATATTCATGGGACATGTTGTGTGTTTTCTCTATTTTTTTTTGTCCATGAATTTGATAGTGCACCCCATGCCTGTGTGTGTTCTGTCTCCTCTGCTGAGATCTACCTTGACCATACAACTGAAATCATCCTCAGTTCTGTCCCTTGCCTCCAATTATTGTCTTTTATGGTTTTTATGCTTCATACTTTGTTTGCTATCTGGCTCTTTTGCTCCACTTCTTCTTTCTCATTCCACACACATAAAACTGTAAGTTCCAGGAGGGGAAGGTTTTTTTCTGTTTTATCCTTAGTTGCAACTCCAATGCCTGGCACACAGTTGGTGCTCGGTATTTATTGGATGGATAAAATAACTTATCACCATTTCTTTCTCTCTAAATCAGATTCAGCTGAGGGCTTACTCTTTACTGTGCATCTTCCCCCACCACACCGGCATCCCCCTATATCAGAGGCTTGTCCTTAGCCCTTTCCCTTGCGTAGCACAGCTCAGGGAAGACACCCAGAACATTGAGGACAGAAGAGTCAATGAACCCTCTGACAAAAGGCAAGAAAGAGTGTAACCTTCACTTCCCAAGCAAGGAGCAGGAGGCTATGGGCATTGCATGTTGCATGCCTTGCTCATCCCTCTCTCTCTCCGGCTTATATTCAGTCTAATACCTGGAGCAGAGCAGAGTCAAGTTGAGTTGACTTGGGGAAATGCTAGAGCAAAAATCTCTCCAACAGCACTGGATGAAGGTTAGCTAGTGAGTGCTCCCTTCAAGGTGGCAGGAATGGTGCCTCCTGGATTCCCTTCTGTGTCCATTTTGTCAGAATGTCCAGTAACATTCATTCATTCATGCCCAAGCTCTGCCTGGACTGTACAAGGCACCGGACATGGGAAACTATACACATTTTCAACTTACCTTTAGGAAATATACTTTGAGGAAAACTTGGACATATTCTCTGGTTTATACTACCTCCTTCCAAAGAGTTAGAATTGGGTAGTTGTAGTTGCTCGGGTCTGTCCTCAGTGTTGGCCTCCACACCACAGTCTTTGAACAGGAGTATCAAGGTCACCAACTGTGGTTGCAAATTGGCTCTTGCGTTAATCCTGACTTATTCAAAAACACTCAATATTTTTCCAAACCTAGCTGAGGGCTTTTGATTGAAGCCTGAATTGTTTACTGCTGTAGAATATACCACTAGTGTAGGAAAAACTAGAACTTAAAAATACAAAGCTCCTTTAAGTAATCCAATATAGGATAATTGCATTATTAAATAAAGCTGTGGGTCTCAAATTATTCCACTGCCATTGTGCATGTGAGGATAATAATGTGAACTGTGCTAAGTGAACAGAGGTAAAAAAAAAAATTTAACAAGAGGGAGCATGTCTAAATCATATGTTTATGTTTAAACAGAGGTACACAAAACAGGAAGATTTACTTGGTTTCTACATTAAAGTGTTCTAAATGGGCATAAGGCGTTTGGTGATTCTCTGTGAAGACTATTCTTCTCATTAATGGCAATGGAAACTCAAGACTCTGTGCCAGATGACCAATAAGCTTTAATAATTCAAACAGCTTCCACCATGATTTTCATATATCAACAGGGGCAAGAAGAGTTTTCTTTCTTCCTTTGAGAGTCTTTATGTAGTATAGGCCTTGCTAAACTATACACCTGAGTAGAGGGTCATGTGCCTGCAAAGCTGGTTTAAAAAAAGAAATCAGGAGATGCAATGTTTTGTAGTCATTCAGCATAAGAGAACAGCTGGATTGGTGGTGGTTATGTTTGGTTTTATTTTTATTGTTTTTACTTTGATAGAGTGTTCTTACAGGTAGCTCAACTGAGCTATAACACTGAAGTTGGGCTCACTTATCTTCTTTTGTTAATGTTTTAATGGCCAGAGTTAAATATTTGGGTGTCAAGCTAGTTTTTATTGTGAGAGTCAGAAAGTAGTTAAAAAATAGGTGGTGGAGTTAATAACCTATTAATTTGGCCAGAAGAACCGTGGGCAAGCTCAACTACTGACTTACGGCATATTGTTGACATATCAAATGTTTGCTTGTTTAGGAAGGAAATATCTAGGACATGGGGATGCATTTTCTTGTAAATTGTCTTTAATTTTAGGGAGACAAAAAAGGCACAAGAAAGAGAAAAAGAGTGGAACTGGAAATTAACCAGAGAATATTTCTGGGCCTTTATTTGGAGATGGTCTCCCAGTCAGGAGAGCAAGCTGCTGCCTAACAGGTTTTAGATTAGTGTGTATTAAAAATGTATTTAGGAACATAAAATATTTAGGATTTTTGAATTACTTGTTTGATACGCAAATGCCGTTGGCTGTACCGTGAAGGATGGTTGCATTACAGTTGACAAATCATGCTTCAGAGCAGTGTTCTGTTTGCTTACTCCCTCTAATTGTGCCAGGATAGATTTCCAGAATTTACTGAGCCCCTGGCTTCACCCTAGTGTCTGGTAGGGGGTGGGAAATGGTTGGAAGAGGAGGGGCTGGCATGGGAAATTGGAACCCAATACACTAATGAGCCTCCATGGCAAATCCATTCCACCATGTTAAGGGAGTCAAATGAAATCCTAGCACGTACTTGAGAGGCTATCTTCATCTCTCAGACAACTGAAAATTCTTCACATTTTCAACTAGCACAAGGATGACAATATTTGTGTTTTGGGAGCAAAAACACAATAAAAAAAAGACAAAACTTTGTCTTGTGAAGTGACTTTAAATCCATTTCTACCTACCCCATGGAACTGGCTGGAGATTAAGAAAACTTTGGTCATTCCAGGGTGGAGGTAGGGTGAAGTATGGTGACTGAAAGGGCCTAAAGAAATAACTTCCCAGAAAGAAGATGGTGTTACCAGCTGGTTTATTAGTATCCTCATCTCTGAAATGGACCTAGTAACAACTTCAGAAGGTTTTTATAAAGATTAGATGACATAATGTCTGTTAATTCATAGATTACTATCTGTATCAAGTAAGGCATCTCAGTGTTTTCCACTGCTGTGCCCTTGATAGCTGAGAAGAATGAGAAGTCTAGGTATTTATAGTGGCCTTCTGGCCCTACTTTTCCTACGAAGTACCCAGCAGGAGCTACAGGGTCATTTTCATTCCTAGACAATTAAAAAGAGTTAGGTATGTACACAATTGCTCAGAGGAGACAATTGAGTACACTCACATCCAATCCCTCATTTTCCATTCAAGTGATATTATATAATAATAGTAATAGCCATCATTTCTTGGATCCCTACTTTTTGTTGACTATTTTACTATAATAACTTCAATGTGGCAACTACCCAATGAGATGGATTCTTTTGTTCTGTTTAACTCATTTTTTAGTTGAGAACTTAACAAGTCCCCATATTAATGTGGACATTAAATGCAGTAGAGCTTTTGAACCTAGGTGGATCAGATGCAAAAGCAAGTGCTTTCTTAGTTATCCCTTAGTATCTCCCAACATCGAACATCCAGAGATAATAATGCACCATTAAAATTACTGCCATGTGTTTTAGGCAGGCCCAACATGGTCCTTGGTTTTTGGAGAGATACCAGAAAATAGAAGTTAAAGGTATCTGTTTCTAAAGAGTGTTTGCAATTCAGATATTTACTGTAGAAGCCAGAATTATTCAATTCATCATCCAATACTGATGCCTAATCAAGATTTTAACATTATGTCACAGGTAATAAGAACAGTAATTCCCAGTACAGGGACCTGGAGTTGATAGCTTTTTATTTTGCCTAGTAAGGACATCAAAAAACAACTACCATCTATTCCTATCCTCATTTCAGAGGGGAAAAAATGATATTATAATGCCAGATGAAAGGAGGAAGGATAAAGTCTTAAGTGGAAAGCATGTGTGGAGCTCCCCCATATCAATGCTTCGTATTTCTTCTCTCTGCTGTGGGACACTGATCTATGTAGGTTCCATTAACAATTATATCCCTGGGCTACAGTTTCAGGGAGGCTTAGCTGTACAGGTGCAATGCCAGGAGTGGAGGAGGGAGGAGAGAGGCAGGTATGTATTCTCTGCTCTTTCTGGGAGGTTCTTCCAGGCCGGTAATGTCCTGTCAAGGAAGAATTGGAGGGTCTGTTTTGATCCTAGTAACTGCTGTCACCCCTCTTGTACCCTTTAGCCTAGGTGTGGCAAGAGCTGAGCTGTTGGGTCCTGAGCTAGTGTCAAAGCTCTTGTAGTATCCATCTTTTATGGTTCTTTTACACTCAACCAACAGCTTGTCCCAGCCCCTTGGGAAATCCCCCCTTGGATTACTCTTATTATTACTCCAATATTTTATATCTATCCTTCTGGGGTTCTGATAGATACACAAACAGTCCTTGAAATCTAGCAAATCTAGCTTTATAAAACCTTGATTTTCTGTCTTCATTTTTCTCATTTTGTCCCACTGGTCTTCATCTTTACCACCTTGTTTTTGCTGATGCTCTTAGATCTTTGAGTGGTAACTGCTTACCTGTCGAGCAAAACCTTTGTACTTGCCTGTTAGCAGGATTGGGCCAACTGGTGGGTGTCTCATGTTGCAGCATGTCTGAAGGAGGTTTGAAAACAAGAGAGAGGCCAGCAGAACCAGGCTCTGAGGTAGCATGTTCTCCCCCTTACGTGAGCTCACTGGTGCACATCACAGGCACACATGCTGGAGATCAGGATGGTTCTGTGCAGGCCATTAAGCCAAAGTGACTGAAAGTTGATGCAACAGTTTTTCTTCATTATTAGTTTCTGTCTTGATGGAAATTTCCCATTCTTATAGAGCTAATTAGATTGTTATTTTGATATCATGATTTATTCAGCCAACAGCACGTATTGTTGTGTTTTGTGTTCTCAACATTCATCATGCTTCAAATGCCACCAGAAACATTTTAAAAATCTGAGATGAAGCCAGGCATGATGGCACATGTCTGTAATCCCAGCAATTGGGAGGCTGACACAGGAGAATTGTAAGTTCAAAGTCAGCCTCAGAAACTTAGCAAGAGCCTGTTTCAAACTAAAAAATAAAATAGGGTTAGGGGTGTAGCTTAGAGGTAGAATATCCTGGTACTATTAAATAAATAAATAAATAAATAAATAAATAAATAAATAAATAAATAAATAAATACTGTTCAAGGAAGATTAAGGTGAATACACTGTGCTTTCCTGTTCCCATTCCTCCCTGCCAACCCTGTGATATTACATGTATGTGTTCATTGTCCTCAGGATGCAGCTGATTGTATCTTTCCTCAGCAATGTTTGTTGTTGTCTACCATGTGGTATGATTAGTAAAGGTTCCATTCATGTTCTTTCCCTTGATGGATGATGTAGTAGTTACACACTGGTGTGTGTAACAGAGACTCATAATTATGGCTGGTTTGACAAGTTGGGAGTTTATATTTTCTCTCCTGTCACAGCCTACAGGTGGAACATTCAGGCCTGGAATAGTTGTTAGGCTCCTTCTATCTTTTTCTCATTTGTATGGTTCATACTCAGTCCTTTTGAGTACATAACCCGGAAGGTACACATTTCACTAATACGTACCATTGGTCATAACTTGGTCATGTGGCTGTACCTGGTTATAAAGAAAGCAGAGACATGGTATCTTTATTCTGTGCCTATCAAAGAAGCAGCTTATCATTACAGAATGGAAGAATAGATGTTGGGGGAAAAGTTAGCCATAGTTGGTAAGGTTAAATTTCCCCTTTTGCTAAGTAAGACATTTTCTTACAAATAAGTCGAATGAGCTGCACAGCTTCACTGAGGTTTAGTTGACCCTGAGACAGCTCAGTCTATAAAAAGGGACTTGACTGAGCCGGGCGTGGTGGCGCACGCTTGTAATCCCAGCATTCGGGAGGCTGAGACCCGAGGATCCGGGTTCGCGGCCAGCCTCAGCTACCTAGTGAGGCACTCCACAACTTAGTGAGACTCGGTTTCAAAATAAAGAATAAAAAATAGGGCTGGGGGCGTAGCTCGGAGGTAGAATGCCCCTGAGTTCAATCCCCGGTACCGCAAAAAAAAAAAAAAAAAAAAAAAAAAGGGACTTGACTATTGATGAATTTTTGGAACCAAATTTTAAAATGTAGTCATGGACTTTAGAGGTGAGCACTGGAATCTCCATGGAAAACTATTTCTTCTAAGAGTGATTTGCAGAGAAAGAAGCCCTGGACCTAAACTGTCATGTATATATGTTTCCAACATTTTCCCACTTGGGAGATGGAATGAGGAAGAAGAGAAATTGAGCAAAACAAAGGAATGCAGAGGTGATAGGTATTGGGTGGGGTTTTTTTTTTGCATATCTCCATGGGTCTTTTGTATATCTTTTCAGGACTATGGGTCTCTTACATATCTGTTCTGCACTATCTTTTCTGACTTGGAAAACAAAGATAGTGTCTTGCTCTAGAACAAAGAAGAGCATTGTGCTTATTTCCTGGTATTGAAGATTTAGGTTCCCTAAGCTCAAGGCTCTTCTCCTATAGTGCACCCCAATGTGGGAGCAGCTATCATCTCTTCCTTGTTGTGTCTCTCTAGGGAATTGGGTATTAAAGAACCAGCACAAGTCTGATACATTGGCTACTGCAATTGCTATTGCTATGAGCAATAAAGCATCCTTCATCTCTGGCCAGGAGTCTCTGCCAGTACCCAAGAAACTGGCAGACAAACTTATAAGTTTTCAAGCAGGGTAAAATCACAGATCCTTCTCAGTTCCTAACAGGTGGGAAAGTTCAAGTCATTATCAAGTGCCACAAAGAGAGCAAGGAAGGCAAAGAATAAGGAAATGCCTTGGTTTAGTGATATAATACAGTGGGCTTGCACTTTTGGGGGCTTAAGACCCTTTACACTGGAAATACCAAAGGCCCCAACAGTTTCTGCTTTTACTAGAGTTGTATTTATTGATATTTTCTGTATTAGAAATTAAAACTGAGAGACAATTTTAAATATTTAACCTATTTAAAAATAATAATATGTCATACACATGTAGAAAAATGAATGTCACACTAAACCTCATCATTCCTTATATGAAATTAAGTCAAATGGATTCTACTTCTAAATGTAAAATTTTAAAGCATAACATGTTTGGATGAAAACATAGAAATTCTCTGTGACTTAAGATTAAGCAAAGAATTCATAGCTATAAAAAGAAAAGCCACAATTCATTAAAAAAAAAGTTGACCAAAGGAACTTAATCAAATTTAAAATTTGTTTTGCAAAAGACACTGCTACAAGAATGCTACAAAACTACCTTTTTGAGAAAAGACTTAAATTCAGAAGTTAAAACTCTCAAAACTCACCGAGAGTAGTGGCGCATGCTTGTAATCCCAGCATTCGGGAGGCTGAGACCGGAGGATCCGGGTTTGCGGCCAGCCTCAGCTACCTAGTGAGGCACTCTGCAACTTAGTGAGACTCAGTTTCAAAATAAAGAATAAAAAAAAAATAGGGCTGGGGGTGTAGCTTACAGGTAGAACGCCCCTGAGTTCAATCCCCAGTACCGCAAAAAAAAAAAAAAAACTCTCAAAACTCAACAGTGACAAAACAAAGGATCCAATCCTTAAAATGGACAATTTAAACACACATTTCATCAAAGAAAGATATACACCTGGCAAATCAGCCCTTGAAAAGATGTTTGACATCATTAGTCTTTGGAGAACTGTAAACTAAAAATGTGATGAGAAACCACCAGTTATGCATTAGAATGGCAATATTTAATTAATTCACAGTGACAAAATCAAGTCCTGGAGCAGCTGGAACTCTCATATGTTGCTGGTGGGAATGGAAAGTGGTATAGCCACTCCTGAAAGCAGTTAGGCAGTTTTTACAACATTAAAGACACACATACCATATAACTCAAGGATCCCTCTCTTAGGTGTTTCCTCTGGAGAACTGAAAATGTATCGCACAAAAACCCATTACATGGAAGTGTATAGCAGTTCTGCTTGTAATCACCAAAACTGAACCCATGCAAATGTCCATCAGTCAGTGAACGCATAAACAAAGTTTGGCAGCCAGCCATACTGTGCCCTACCACTCATCAGTAAAAAGCAACAATCTGTCCATACGTGCAATTATATGGGTGGACTCAAAGGCATTGTGCAGAAAGAAAGATGCAGTCTCTAAAGATTTCAAACCATACAATTCCATTTGTATGACACTTTAGGAAAGAGAAAACTATAGCAAGAATTATGGAAGTTGGTTGGGGTGAAGGAGAATGTAACAACTAATAAAAAATATGAAGGGCTTGCCAGTATCTGATGATTGTGGTGATGGCAGCTTTATCAATCTATCCTTGTGTTAAAACTCATAGAACTGTGTCAAAAAAGGGAAGTTTTATTGGAAGTTAACTTTAAAAATAAAATTAAAATACCAATATAAGCCCATTATGAAAATGTAACACATTTCACTGTCTAGCTTGATAGAGAACTGGATTCTCACATCTGCTTCTGTATTTGCCCTGCTGTGGTATCACATGCCAGTCTCTGGAAAACCCCACTATATACTTGAAAGAGAATGAAAGTGAAAAAAAGCTAATAATGATTTAATATGATTATGGTTGCTTTATGGACCCTGTGAACCACCTGAAGTGATTTCAGGAATTTCCAAGGGTTCCTAGACTTCACTTTGAGAACTATTTTTATAATACATTATCCCATATTTCAGTCATTTTCATAGCAACTTGCCTTTTCCTTTTCTACATCCACGTTACCCATTAATGGCTTTGTAAAAATCGATCCATTTTTTAGCTTAAATTTATTTAAATAGTAAGCAGTTTATATCTCCTATAAATAGAAAACCAGTACCACTTTCCCATAGAGAGTAACCACAAAGATAAATAAGTGATGAAATATATATGTGTGTATATACATACATATTTATGTGTATATATACATACATATATACATACATACATGAGGGTTATCATGAACCATCTAAATTCATCTCTGCATGCTACAATTTGGAAAACCCCAATGTAGAAAACAATGACACATAGCTTATTCTGATACACTACCTCATTTGTATCAACCAGTTGAATTCAGGCAATGACTGTAAGGGGTAGATAATACTATTACCCTTTTTCTTGTTCTTTTTACAGATTTTTTTTTAATGAAAAACAGAGAGATTAAAGAAATTGTCTAATGTTCCATAGCAAGTAAATTCCAGGGTTGGGACTTGAACCCAGGCACTTTGGCTGCATGGTCCAAGATACTGTGTCAGCAAATAGAAAACCTGGTTGTCATCCAAACCCTGCCATAGAACCAGACATGATGATACACATTTGTAATCCCAGTACTTGGGAGGCTGAGACAGGAGGATTACATGTTCATGGCCAGTCTCAGCAACTTAGTGAGGCCCTCTGCAACTTAATGAGACCCTGTTTAAAAATAAAATAGATCTGGGGGATGTAGCTCTGAGATAGAAGGCCCCTGGGTTCGATACTCAGAACCACACACAAAAATAAATTAATTAAACATCCTGCCATAGATTGACACTAGGACTAGGACGTGTCACCGAATCTCACTGATCTCATCAGTGACATGAGGGAGATGGCCTAAATTAGGGTATGTAAACTAAAACGCAGGGGCCAGGCAGGTTTGGGAGAAGTGGACTGAAAGTAATGTAGAGAATGGTGGGGATTTCACATCTTGTCTAAAGAAGGCATCGGCTGTTACTGAGTGTCAAGTGGTTTTTGTTGTTGGTTTTGGTTTGGGTATGGTTTTTTGCCTTTATTTTATAAGAGAATATTGAAGTCCAGATATTTTTGTGTAAGACTTTAAGACTTCCATTTTTCTCTTTTATTTTTTGAATAGTTAGAGGGACCAGTCATACACAGGGGCTGACTGATTTGAGATTTCTTGACTATATTATCTCCTCTGTCTGAGAGGAATCATGACTAAATGGGCTGTTTTTAAACAGTGGTAGAAACAAAATCTAAACTACAGAAATAGTTCAAAATAATGATGAAAGAGGATAAGGACTTTGAAAGTGTCTTAACACAGCCTACATAAATATTGATTAAGAGCTGGGTTAATTGAAAAGTCAAGGTACATTAATAGAATAACAAAGTGTATTTCTCTGTGTTCTTTTTGTGTTGTATTAGAGTAAATTGGCACTATTTATCCAGTGCTAATTCTCAGTTTGCAGAGAGCTAATGTAATCATGAGATGAGCTTATTGAAATTCTTTTCTTAGACCTAGAGACTTGCCCAAGAATGTTCTGTATTAGGAACTTTAGTCAGCACTTACTCAGAATAGTAAATATGAACATGTGATTTATGCCACTGTGTATACAAAGTGATGTTTCCTGAGACATTTTGTCTATAAGTGTTGGCTATTTTGTTTTTTTGGGAATTGGTTCATTGTTTCCCCCTCCTCCACTTATCGGATTTCCTTTTAAATCTGGCATTTGAAAATGTGGCAGGGCCAGTTTCTTTTATGAATCCACAGTAGAATATAATGGTTGTTTCACAGTTAATCCAAACTTGGGCTACGGCTTACATGTTTATGTGAATTCCTGCATTTGTTTTTATGTGTGAGTTTGAGAGAAAGAAAAGGAATGAGGGCAAAATCTATAGACTGGATCTTGAAAGATGAGTTTATTCATCAATGACATCATAAGGATTACATTTTCTCTTGGTTAATAAACTGGCTGGTGTTGTAAGCCAGCCAGAACTAGTCATGCCATTTCTTGGAAAAGATCTGAAGCAACTGGTAATTGAAATGATAATCATTTGATCATAGAGCTATTTGAAAATAACACTCATCTCCAAAACTTGTCTATTCTAGGAAACCTTATTTGGTCAAAATGTTGCCAAATTCTATCTTTACGAAAGTTGAGACTGCTATACCATGCTACTTAATTATTTTCCAGTACATTTCTAAGCTAGATTGCTGGTATATCTTGTCCAGAAGCTGTTCCCATATGCTTTGAAACAATACCCAGCCTGAATTTTTATTCTGACATTTAATAATCACCATGTAATAGCTATAAAATGCATGACAACTACAGATCTTTTATTTCAAGAGGATGGTGTGGTGAGTCTGGGTGAAATCAGCCGTTGAAATGGTATTTTGTAATATGCTCCATTGTTTACAAAGTATTGAAATTTTTTCTTGAGCAGAGGATAAAAACACACAGTTTCCACTTGGTCTCTCCTTTAGTAGAAGTTCATATTTGATCATGATAAGGGGAAGGATTCCATTACCAGAGTCTTACTTTT
>PVLC010000835.1:102839-118729 GCA_004027655.1 Graphiurus murinus
GAGAGAGAGAGAGAGAGAGAGAGAGAGAGAGAGAGAGAGTGTGTGTGTGTGTGTGTGTGTGTGTGTGTGTGTGTGTGTGTATGTAGGTCGGGGAAGGAGGAAAGAGTCAGGATTAAGAGCAAAATTAGCCAAAATCTGTTGTGAATCCTTTTGTTTAATGGCTTAGAGACATCTTCCTGTTGTTTTTTTGTCAAAAATATTTGGAAGATTTTGTAAGGTTAGGGGTTTTTACAGCTGAGCCTTCTTCGGAAATGTGAAGTAGAAGAAACGAAAGAAGTCAATTTGAGTTGAAATGTCAAATGCTTCAAATAATTTAACTTAAAACTTGGTGAGGCAATCTTTGTGAACCTTTTGTAAAGAATCTTAGGGTAAGGGGGGCCCTCCCTTTGTTCCATAGATGGATATCTATTAAATATCTTGCTGGATTAATTCAGAGGCAGAAAAGCTGGTTGTTTCCTGGAAGCAATTAGAGATGCTTAAAATTCAAATTTATGATCCATAGGAGAAACTTAAGTTTCAACTACTTTTCTTAGATTCAAAGACTTTTTCTTCACTCTACCCTCCCACCCCCTACCCCATATGTATTAAAAGAAAAAAAATCAGTTCATTTCTCAACTTACAAAGTTTTTGAGAAACATGAGAATGTGTAAGTTTCTTTCAGTGGGAAGCACATAACATTTATGAAGTATTTCTTTTGGGATTACATCACAGTTTTATTTAATTTTTAGGACAAAAGTTAAATTCAATATTTGTGTATAAGCCAAGGGAAAATGTACCATAAACATAGGAATTTTGGGGTGAGTCAGAGTTCCAAGAATCCTAGATTTACTTAGACCATTTATATGGAGA
This sequence comes from Graphiurus murinus, assembly GCA_004027655.1. Lineage (NCBI taxonomy): Eukaryota > Metazoa > Chordata > Mammalia > Rodentia > Gliridae > Graphiurus > Graphiurus murinus. The sequence continues at coordinate 103,689 of PVLC010000835.1, forward strand.
CAGGCTAACCATGAGTCATCTAGCCCTCACTTTTCACATTTGCAATTAATTGCAACTAAAAATCAGCTTTCACCCAGTGGTTAGGTAGGTAGAGTAAGCTTTGCAACCAACATTCAAGATGGTCATTAGAATGACTGCCCTATTTCTGGATACTCGCTAATTGTGCAATTAATATATAAATGATTCTTTCAATAACGAGCAGTGAAAAACCAATGAGATGAAGTGAGACAGTGGAGATTCTCTGATGCTGAAAAACATATGCACTTTGCATAAGGTTAAACCACTCACATGGTATGCCAGATGGGCTTGTGAAGAGTGTTATTATTTACTTCTTACCCATAAATCATGTTTTTTGTTCATCCCACCTATTGTAGGATGAAGTCATTGCTGTCTCCGAAAAGGTGATCGTGAAACTTGAAGACCTGGTCAAGTGGGTACATTCTGATTTCTCCAAGTGGAGATGTGGCCTACGAGCTGGGCCAGTGAAAACTGAGGCCTTGGGAAGAAATGGGCAGAGAGAAGCCCTGCTGAAGTACAGGCAGTCAACCCTCAACAGCGGACTCAATTTCAAAGACGTTCTTAAGGAAAAGGCTGACCTCGGTAAATAAGATTTGTCCTTCTAAATACAAGGCATGGGCATATATAGTATACTACATTTTTGTTGTAGAATTTTCTGGAAATCTTGTCATCCATACACACACATGTGCACATGCACACACACATACTTTCTTTACCTTCAGAGAGTTATAGGAATATGTTGGGTTATATGAGTATAAAGAGAGCACAGCTCAACAGCAAGGAACAGGTTTTATTTAGGAATAGAACCTAGAAAGTGGCAACTGACCAGGAGAGAGAGTCCACGAGGGTCAGGAGCCCACCTCCTTACAGACTAGGGGCTTTTTATGAGGCAAGGAGGGGGTGTGTACAGGAGAAGTCTTGTGCGCCTCTGGTTGGTGTGCTAGTGACAGGGCAGTGGTCAGGGGGATGTTACTCTTTCTTTGTTCTCTTTCCTCCTCCAGCAAGGCCTCATAGGCCTCACAGTCAGACCTCACAGTGCCCACAGAATATAGATGGAGAGCTGACGGCATGAGTGAGGGATGGATGTTCCTTGTTGGATCCCAGGGCCTTCTATGTTTGGAGGGTGATAGGATACATGAACTGAAACAATTTTTAGTGAACCATAAAGACATGAAACTTAATTAGAACACCTACAATTGAATTAATGAAGAGTTTAAATATTTGCTATAAGTAGATAATGGGACATCTATTAACACCATGCTGGGACTTTGTGTTTTACATTGGGTAGAAAGCAAAGTGAGTAAGAGCAAGCAGACAACCACTAGTTGGCAACATTTTTTGTGTGTGTGTGGTACTGGGGATTGAACTCAGGGGCGTTCTACCTCTGAGCTATACTCCCAGCCCTATTTTTTATTCTTTATTTTGAAACCAAGTCTCACTAAGTTGCGGAGTGTCTCACTAGGTAGGTGAGGCTGGCCGAGAACCGGGATCCTCCGGTCTCAGCCTCCCGAATGCTGGGATTACAAGCGTGTGCCACCACGCCCGGATGACTGGTTGGCAACTTCACGCATAGATTTCCTTGCATTTTTAGCATTCAGTGGTCACCATCAGCTATGGTTTTTTCTTTTCTTCCTTCCCCTCTTCCACTATATATATATTTGTTTTTGTTTTCCAGTACTGGGCATTGAACTCAGGGGCATTCTACCTCCAAGCTACACCCCCAGCCCTATTTTTTATTCTTTGTCTTGAAACAGGGTCTCACTAAGTTGCGGAGTGCCTCACTAGGTAGCTGAGGCTGGCCTCGAACCTGGATCCTCCATTCTCAGCCTCCCAAATGCTGGGATTACAATCATGCGCCACCACACCCGGCTCCACTATATGTTTAAATGAGAATCTAGGCTTTGCCATTATTCAAGCTTGGGCTTCAGAGTATGCTGATCAGTATTTGAAAACTAACTCTGACCCTTACTTTGCTGTGCGGCTCTCTGCAAATATTTTGGCCGTTAAGCCTCAGTTTCTCCATGTGAAAAATAAGTTCATGGTAAGCTGTAAAATATAAAGAGCCCAGTGCAGTCATGACAGACACAAGGGGCTCCAGGATTCTATTGCTTTAACTCTTTTTTCTCCAGGGATTTTATGTCCTCACCTCATTCTTCCCCTTCTGTTTCTGTCCTCCTGGGGTGTTTGTGGACTTACTTTCCTGGCCTTGCTGAAGACTGAAGTTGTTGACCTCTAATTTAGACTAGTTATTTCCTCTTCAGGCAAAGAGGAACTTCACTTTTAACATATTAAGGCGTCTTTTTCTTTCATTCTAGCACAATGCTGATTTTCATAGCCCTATTTTGTCCCTTAATGTGGCAACTTCCTGTTTTTTTTTTTTTTAAACCTAGAACTTAACTATTACAAGAAACCTAGATGATTTATTTTAATTGGCACAAAGAGACTGAATAACACTGTGTTGTTCATGTGATACTGGTTTGTGATGAACTGTGCTGTGTTAGGGGAATAGCATTAATATTTTCTTGCAATTTACCAATTAACAGTTTCCTGGCATCTTTTGGTAGATGTCAGACAGTAATGTTTTGGACATAGAAACCTGATTGTCATGTGCACAATTAGATAAAATTGTTAAACTAGTAGTGTTCCTTCTAAAGCCAAAGAATTTTTAAAATAGTCTTCTAATTGTCACACACCCCAGTTTTGTTACAATGACTAGTCTTGTGAAAATGCTGAATAACATATCCATTGTGTTGCCTTTTTAATGTGTGATCTAAGTTATATTGCTATTGTCTTATGTTTTCCTTAACATTAAAACCTCTGTTTGATTTTTTTTTAGTTATGGAATATACTGTTACTAATAAAAAATTAAACAGGAAACCCATGGGGGACAAAAGGATGTGTAGATGGTTAAGCTTCATGTCACATATACAAACAAGAGTATTTATAGCAGGGTTTGTTTTGTGTTTAAAATTGATAGCTTATTAATGAACACGAAGAGAAATCCAATTTCTTAATTCCATCAAAAGATTTAGAGACTTTGATCTTCTGGGATTCTACAAAATGTCCATAATCTATCTTTTTGACAATTGATTCCAGAAGAAATAGGTTTTTAGTGACTCTTCAAAGGACTAGGTGGGTTGGCCTGGAAATCTAAGTCAGTGGGCCTTAAATCTACTTGTCCTTTAGACTCAGGAGGGGAATTTTAAAAAAAACAATGCTGATTACTGACTCCAACTTCACCAAATTCTTCTGGGTTGGACTAAGGCAGGCCAAAGAATGTGTACTGATAAAAAACTTCCTATGTGATCTGGTTTGTTTTTGTGTCTTTTAAGAGCCATCTCTAGGATTGGATTAGTGTCGAGGATGGGAATCATCCACAGGGGACAAGGTGGGCAAGCAACACCTCCTACCTGTTCTTTTTTTAATGTAAACTACCCCTTTAAGGATAGAATTTAGGGCCTTGAAATTCTACTCAGTTGGTATGAACTGTGGGGAATTTGAGACAAATAGCTTTTGTAATTGGAATGCACACTGTGTTGTAATAATGTGGAAAGAGAAACAAAAACTTTCCTTAATGTAATGAGTTTCCATTATCTGCCTGATCTAAGGTTTGTGAGTCGACATTGTCAGGATTTATCCTGGGGAGAAAGGTGGTGTCATTTGCTGTATACAATCCTGTCCCAGCAAATTTCTCTTTAGCCTCTTCCTTTCTCTGGATGGAAAATCAAAATATTTGTTGTCTGTACTTTTCTTTCTACACAGTGGTTTTCTTATCTCTCTTTCTCTTGGGCACACTGAAACCACCTCCAATACCACATTGTTAATGGAAGTTCACACACTTATTAGGTTTTTCCTTCTGTACAACCCTTCCAGCTCCTCATTGTTCTTATCAAAGAAAGATGAACTGTGAGATTGCTTAAGACCCTCCTCTTTTTTTTTTTTTTTTTCTGGTGGAAGTAAGCAAAGAATGGAAAGATCTCACCTTTCTATGGATAAAATAAAACTCCAACATGTTATTTTTTTCAACCGTGTTATTTCATCCTGTTTAAAAAAAAATCAATAATAATGAAAGAATTAGGTTGACTCTTAAAGAAGGGATTTTAAAAACTAAAAGCTAGTTAAAGAACTCTTCTGTGTGTGTTTAGGTCGAATAAGTTCCCTTTAATCCCAGTTTGTGTCACTTCCTGTCTCTCTCTGAATAGTAAAAAAAACAAGAACGTTCTCACAAATGTGTGTCTGCCAACAAATTAATACTCCCCAAAGAGAAACTCTGCCCCAAATGGCAGCTTCCAATAACTGCTCTGATTCAAATCGCGACTCTTTCATTTTTTATCCTCTTCCCCCTTGAAGGGGCACGTTGAAACAATATTTGAGGATGTCCTTCTTGCTTTTTGAAAACATCTTTAGAGTTTTTGTTTAAGAGTTTAAATGACTGCTAATTAGAACAACAGATTTGGATAGTGGAAAAACTAATAATCTTTAAACACACACACACACACACACACACACACACACACTTCTGAGAGGTGGTAAAGTAGGTTCCTAGCCTTCTTCCTCTTTGTCCTTTTCAAAGAAAAAAATTTAATATGAAACCAGTGCAAATTGTGACTTTACTTGGGGAGGGGGGTTGCCTTCTTTCAAACTACTTCATATTGAAGTTTATTTTTAAAATGAAAAATAACTACGTTAAAATAGGAGGGTTAAGGAATGCATTATTCATAAGCATAACGAACATAAGAACCTGTTTTTCCAGAAGAATCGGGTTGATTAAATCATTCACTACACAAGCCTCTAGTTATTTATTTTTGTCTTTAGAATTACAGTACTTAGCTTTTGTAATAAAGTGGACTTGATACCCATATTTGGTATGGCAGTTGGAAGCAGTCAAATGAAGAATTACTTCATTTTACAAAATTTTTAGCAACTGAGGAGTATAAATACTATCAGTTAAACATAGCAAACTTGCATTTTTTTATTTCTTGGGCTATAGTTTGAAAAAAAATTAAATTATTTTATATAACACTGCTTCTTACAGAGTTCCTTTAAGTGAAGTATGAAAGCTGCAGTGTAAGCTTTATTGGCCTGTAAATATGTCATTATAGTTGGACTACATTTATATGCTTTGGATTGTTGTTTAAGCCAAGAAAATATGTCTCTACAGGTTGACTTTTTATTGAAACCCTTTGAGGCATACAACAAAATGTATTTTAGGCCAAGGTTATTAAAACAGCATTTTCATTTTTTTGTGGCAGACTCATTGTCAATTATGCTGCCACAAACTGTCTGTGGATGGGCAGCTATGAATGGTTTCATCTCCAAATGTGTCTTTTGAAAAAAGAAATAAAAGATAGACGAGTCTGAGCTGAAATTGAGAAAAGAGACCCAAAGAATATGTGTGTGGGTCTGCCTGAATTTAATAATAGAGGTTCCTTCTGCCCATTTTCTGTTTCTGAAGTCTCATCAAACTGAGAAAGAGTAGCTTCCCCTCCCCTTCTGTTACCGGGACTTTCCCTGTACTCTTGGGAGTAAAAGGCAAGGGCAAGGTGGTGTTGAAAGAGCAATGGATGGGACTTCAAGAGGAACTTGGCTCCACCCAGAGACTATTACTCCCTGGGGAAAGGCTCTGAAAGCCACTGAATGTCCATTCCTTCAGGTTCTTTGTGTGTGAAATGGGCAATAATATGTGCTTGGTTTTATCCCACTGGAATTTTGAGGTGATCACCTGAGAACAAATCAGTATCTCTGAGAGTTTTTGCAATCTTTTGAGTGATATTGCAGTCTAAGTTGGTGTTCTCATTATATTATTATTATCAGAAGGAAGTTCTTTATGATAGGGAACTGTGTGGTGCAATGATAGCTTGTTTGTTCATTTTAAATGTCCCCAATTGTGCACCCGTTCCAGTGATTCAGGGCAGGGTTTACTTTCAATATCATCTGCCTCAATAAAAGACCAAAATTCCTTCAGGATCTTGCTTATTTTTATTTATATAATGTGCTGTATATAATTTATAAGTATGTTTTTGTGCTCTAAAAATAATAAACATATGTGATGCATAATATTAGTATATTATATGTATTTATATTTATATTATATAACTTTTCTTCTTCTGAAAATTCTGTCAAAATAAGATGGATTGTAAGTGGTTAGTTGTGTAAGTGACTTCTCAAGTATTCTCTGTTAAAAATTGAAAGTAGCCAGTCGTGGTGTCCCATGCTTGTAATTCCAGTACTTGGGAGGCTGACACTGGAGGATTGCAAGTTCAAAGACAGTCTAAGCAAGCAGTGAGACTCTCTTCAACCTAGCAAGACTCTATTTCCAAATAAGAAATAAAATAGGGCTGAAGGTGTAGCTCAGAGGTATAATGCCTCTAGGTTTAATCTCCAGCGCCACAAAAAAAAAAAAAAAAAGAAACTAATCTTTGCTTAGAAATTCTAGAGGCCTGGTGTTTCAAATGATATTTTCAAATCACTCCTGAGTTTTGTATTTCAAGCAACTTTCTCAGATGTGGCCATGGGAAGGATTCTCACTCTTTGTTGAGGAATACTGTATAAGTGTTTCTAATAAGAAGCATGTTGACAATTTGTTAGTATTTTTCACTTGAGATATCTAATGAATTTATTAGGATTAAAGACATATTTTTTGCTAAACCAATCCTTCCTTCCTTCTTTTTGTATATGTATTAATGAGTCTTAAATATTTGTTATTTGTATTTTATCTTCAGTTGCTGGGCTAGTTAAAACATTTTCTTTAATAATGAAACTTGAGAAGTTTCTTAGATATATTTTTATTATTCTATTCATGAATACTTTAAGAAATCCCTATAGAACAGCTTCCTCACTAAGACAAATTTGGCCTTTATAATATCCGTAAGCTCAAAGTAGAAATCAGTTACATGTGGGACTTATCAAAAATTTGTAAGAATTTTCTCACGAGGTCCTCTGACAATATTGTTGTATTTACTATGATTCTTTAAATAATTTAAGCATAGCACAATTAACATTGGAGACGTGGGCTGTCCAATTGGCAACATGTCTCTTTCTTTAAGAGATTGCTTCAAGCCATTGTACAGAGACAACCCAGAGGACCTTTAAGAGGAACAAGTTCATACTTCAGGAATCTGTATCCAAAACATTCAAAATTTTAGAATTGCTTAGTAGTAGGATCTTCTTTTCTAAGAACCTGGGAACCCACAAACTTCTAACACTAAGGATTAAGATTGCTTATTTTATTTAAAAGTTAAAATCATCTTGACTAATCATCAAATAGTTAAATATTGTCTAGCTGGGCATGGTGGCGTACGCTTGTAATCCCAGCATTTGGAAGGCTGAGACTGGAGAATCCAGGTTCGCAGCCAGCCTCAGCTACCTAGTAAGGCACTCCGTAACTTAGTGAGACCTGGTTTCAAAATAAAGAATAAAAAATAGGGCTGAGGGTATAGCTCGAAGGTAGAACGCCCCTGAGTTCAGTCCCCAGTACCGCAAAAAAAAAAAAAAAAAAAAAAAATTATCCTGAAATAAAGGTCAAACAAACCAGCAGAAAGTGTCCCAAATAAGTAACATGCATTTCTCTTTTCTGCACTCAGCCATTTTGGCTATTTCTGCTAGAAAAGAAATCTTTGCAAACTCTAACCCTATCTGGGCCAATCAACAGTTGATCATTGACCCTGCTTGCCAGCTATGCTGCCATCACTCACAAAGACACATTCCATGTTCAGACCCTTTCATTTGGAATTTCTGTTGACCTGAAGATTTTCCAATATTTTCTGCCATGCTGAATGCTTTTAGAATTCCAGGTCAGTTTCCTCTTTTGATGATAGACTAAAGATGGATAATCAACTGAAGAGAAGTTTGTAGAATTTAGAAATTTATTTTTACTTTTAGACTTTAAGATGTCAGCGCAGAAGTAGGAAAAAAAGTGAAATTGGAACTTTCAGTGCTATGTTTAGCATCCAGGTTACTGGTATTCATCTCTAGAATACAATGCATGAACAAAGTAAGAAACTCATGCTTTTCTTGAACTCTTCATAGAGTTGTCAGGCTGAAAGGGACCTTCAAGGACATTGGTCTTGTAGATATTTCCTTCCCTGCTTTCCTTGAAATAGTCTTCAGTTCCCTTGTTATTTGGCTAAACAGCCCTAGTGTTTTTAATTCTTCCCCAGGATGTGGTTTTGAACCTCTCACTATTCTAGCTGCTTTGGATACTGTGTGTGTGTGTGTGTGTGTGTGTGTGTGTGTGTGTGTGTGTGTTATTTACATTTATTTATATTGTAGAGGTTCAGTTTTTCTAAGACTCCTAGAGCCATGGAACTCCATCATGTGTGGCTGAGTACACCCACCAGCATGTACAACATGACACTAACAAAAGTGTTAGACTCTTCCTTACAGCTATGTGGCCTTGGCTTTACAAAAGCAAAAAGGGGAAAATGTTATTTCCCTGCTAAACCCCCTGAAGTTTAATTGCCTGGTTTTTGTTGGGAGTGTTCTATACAATATTAAGTGCAGACTGTTATTTAATGAACATCATTGTTTATTACTACAGTAGCCATTTTGGCTCAGTATCAGTGCTGCTATGCCTTTTAAACTTATAGTTGTATTCTGTAGCCTTGCCCCAAATGGGTTTTTGCTTCAATAAAGATCCCCAGATGAAGACCAGCTTGGTGTCCAACTTGTTTAAGGTACTCTAACTAACCACTCTGAAGACTGGCAAGTCTTCCTACCTTACAACTGTGGTAGTGTAATTCGTATCATCCTCCTAGACTTTATCTATTCTTGTGCTTTTATTTGTTGTTTGGTTGTTTGTTTTTTTCTTTTTGTGTTTTGCCCTGGATCAGGTACTTTATGGCTATTTCTATTAGAAAACCACAAGGGAGAAGGCAACTGGCTCATACTTTTCTTTTAGCTTCATCAGTGAGAAATGTTAATTCCATAATGAAATGTCTGTAATGATCACCATGTGTTGGGAAGATAATAAAAAATAAAAGAATGGGCTTGGCGTGGTGGTGCATGCCTGTAATCCTAGCGCTTGGGAGGCTGAGACAGGAGGATCAAGGCCAGCGAAAGAATGAATTTAGCTGTAGTAAGATACCCATACTATAGATGCCTTTATTCTCTTGCTATGTTATCTTGGGTCTACTAGAAAAAAGCCTTGACTTCATATAAGCTCATAAATTTCCAGTGTCATAGACAAACTGCCAAACTTGGAGCAACAATTCTATTGCCTTTGGTGGTAGGAATGGATCAACTGTGAAGAAGAAATTCAACTGTTCCACCACGGTCTCTTAAATGCCTCTTGAAAAGTGCAACACTGGCTGTTCCTCAGATGTACATTTAAAATGAGATTCGATTCAATAGTTCTCATTTCAATTGGAGTACATAATGCTTTTCTCATTTTATTATAACCCTGAAATGTTTTTGCTCACCTACCTCTCATCCCTTTAGCCACAGCATGATTACTAATGATGGACCATTATTATAGCTGTTGTCGTGGTAGCATCCCCTTGGCACACAAAGCACATACATCCTACATGTGAAAGCATGCAGCTTTTCTAGAAGGTCTAAGGAGCAGATATTTGATTTAAGCATTTAGTCTTAATATTCCTTAGTATTGACACTGATTCTTCTGAACAGCTCATTTATCTTTTAGAGTGCTTTAAATGTGAGGTTTTATTGTGAAACATTAATTTCCCTAAATGTCAGAGATCTTCTCTTCTTTCCTGTAAAATCATGTGTTGAAGTCTGTAGGCTGTACAGGTCACTGCAGAGGAAAGCAGAGGTTTGGACTTTTAGCCGATTTTAATAAATATATTTATTGTAGGAAAGACTGGAATAATGGTAGGTTTTCAAAGTGCTTCGATGCACAGTAGGTGCTGAGCGAATAGCTGCTGATTTAGGGCTTTCCAATTTACCTAGCTCAGTGTGTTTTACTTTAGTGTGTTGGGATAAAATGGTGTTGCTTCTTTCTTCCCTAAAATCTCAGAGCTGTGCCTAGTCTAGAACTCCCTTAACTCTCTTCCTTTACACTTTATCACTTGATTTTTAATTTTTAAAATAATTCTATTTTTAGAGTTCTGACCTACTCTAAATAATGGCTTTCAGTTTCTAGCACCCCTCCCTTTCTTCAGTAACTCCATGCCTACTGACTATGTAATCAAACATCCTGCAAATCATTCCATCTCTTTGTATTTTATTAATAACTTTCACCTCTGTTACTTTTCTTCCTACCAATATTATCAATGTTCATTCTGGAAAATGTGAGTAGTATCAAGAAATAAAAAGCAAAAACATATAAGTTGCTTACTTTTCCTCCCACCCAGAAGTAAGTGCTATTGGCATTTATACATGTGCCAATGTATGTGGATATGTATATAGGCAAGAATTCATATGCATACAGTTTTCCCCCATAAAAATAAAATCTGTTTGGGAACCTGCCCCCTCCATACATAATTTTATAGTTGTGTTATGACAACTATGTTGCTATGTTGCAAAACACTTTTTCTGGCTGCAGAATGTTTCATTATTGAAGTGTTTCATACATTAATTATTGTTGAGCTTTTCTGTTGCTTCTGATTCCCTCAAACTGTAAAACTCTGTAACTATGCTCATATCCATGACTGTTTCTTCATACGTTTGTGGGGGAAAGGATTACTGGCTTAAAGTGCACATGAACTGTTAAAACAGCCTACCTTATTTCTTGCCCCTTGTATAAACCTTCAGTCTACCTGCTTGGTCTTCTTCCTGTTTAATCACACATACCCACTCCCTACCTTCTAGACTCTCCAGTATGCTTTGAATGGCTCATGCCTTTCTGCTCTTGGAATGTCCCTTCTAGGACTATTACCTGTGAGAATTCTCCCCTTCCTTTACGACTCAGTTTAAGCTCCTGAAACTCTTCTTAGGCATCCAGCTCATAGGATTTACCCTGCTTTGTTGAGCTCTTATCTTATCACATTCCATGTTTCTACCACCTCATTGAGCTCTTACTCTATAACTACCAATATAATACAGTGTCTTTTCTTCATGTGTTTGTCTTATCTTCCCAGTAACAATCTTAGCTCTATAGTGTTGGCTCTCTAACTTCAAAGCTACAGCTCTAGGTTAAGTAAACATACGGCTTTTATGATCAGCCTTCTCTGAAATCTCTCGCTTTCTCTATTCTTAGTCTACTCAAGGCACCTATGTGCATTCAAAAGTTGACTTGATTTATTTTACAGCACTTCCTAGGATATCCTCTAGTTGAGGGGTTTCTCATTGGTCAGAGAAGCAACATGCTTAGGATATTTGATTGATAACTATTCCTGGCCTAATTAGTAGTCAGACAACTGTCATTGATTCTGAAAAACTTTTGAGAGAGCTTTTGAACATGCTGGAAGCTAACTTGAGGCTTGGTGGTGGTGTTGTTTGTGTGTTTGCATGCATTTTCCATATTATAATGTCTTTCTTCCTCAAGGGACTCTTTTTCATGTTTCAGGATTATAGCATAGACAAAAATGTGCAGGGAAGTAAACAAATCCAGACTGGACTTGCTCTGCCTTATCTTTTTTATTATCAACTTGTTTGTAATCTCTCTTTTTTTAGGTGGCAGGTTATTAAGGAGATGGTTTTAGCTCTGCATCTAATGCTTTTTTTTTGGAGGCAATTGCCTTGTTGAAATCCTAACCTACCTCAAAATGGCTACTTGCTAATCGTGGTGGAAGATATTCCAACCACCCGTTCTATTCCCTTGGTTCACAAAGAGAGTATTCTATTAGGCCCTGCAAAAACAAAGCTTCATGCCTGGCCTATTCTCTCAATAAGAAATAAAACATTGTTTTCATAGCAGTGCTGATAATAAGGCAGAGTTCAAAGCAGGATGAAACATATACTTTTCTAGCAGAGAAAAACCTATAGTTAACCTGGCTAATTACCCATCTTGTGATGGCTGTGTGTATAAATATAGGCTTTTCATATGCGCAGCCTCTGTGTGGGTTTCTTCTCCCTCCCTCCCTCCTCTCCTTCTCTCTCTTCTTTTTCTTTCTTTTCCCTCCCTTCCTTCCTATCTTCCTTCCGGTTCATTTAATTTCCATTGTTTTATATTAATGTTTTCAAAAATTTAGAAGAATGAGCAACCAGGTAAGCTACCATTTTAGGGTAGCTTCTTTTTGACAATTTTACAACTGCCTTAGTAGTCATTATGTTGTAGTAGAAAGACCATGGACTTTAAAGTAAACAGACCTGGATTCAAATCCTTGTTCTGTAAGCTGTATATATATATATTTTTTTCAGATAAATGTAACAGTCTTATTCAAAAGTACATAAAATATAGCAAACCTTTTATTCTTGAGTTATTACATTAGGAAAATATTTTTACAAACATACATGCTGAGAAAAAGATTAAATGTTTCTTAGAAAGAAGATCTGGGCTGTTTGAAATCTTTTTCTTTTCAAGATCAAATAAAAAAATTAAACATAATATTCAAACACTTACCAAAAAATATTTTTATCTGTAAATTTACAAATTTAACAAATGCTATTTTAATTTCATCTTCAATTATCTTTTCTTAATACTTGAGAACAGAACATCCTTATAATTAAAATATTTTTTCTCTTTCTATTGATCTGTTTTTCTCTATCTAGCTCTCTACATAGCTATACATAAACATTCATACTTGCCTATTGCATATATACACATACACCACATATATCTATTTATTCACATATAATTATTAATATACAATGGCATTTTGTTTCCATATGTCATGAATAAGCAAATGCAAACATTTATAAATAAAGTAATAATTCAAAATTGTAAATGTACAATATACAAAACAATTGAGCTGAATATGACAAATTGAAAGGAACACTTTTTTCATGGGATAGACAACTCGATACTATGAAGATGTCAATTTTCCCCAAATTTATCTATAGGTTAAATATATCCTGCTAAAGTTCTAGCTGATATTTTGTTTTTATAAAAATAGAAAAGGTATGTCTCAAATTTACATGAAAAGTCAATAAAAGCAGAATAGCTTAAGCAATTTGAAAAAGGGAAATAGTGAATGGACAGTTAAGACAATAAAAAAAAACCAATGAAAAATGGTTAAAAGAAAACAGTGATATTCCAGATATTGATGAGAAAATATATCAACAATACCTCCCATACAATCCTGATTGGAATATAAATAATTTGGAAACATCTTTGGTAGTTATTTATAAATGAAACACATGCTTATACTATTGTACTTGCATAAGTATTTTGTTTTTTCCAAGAGAAATCCTTGGAAGAGAATATCAGTTAGAGCTTATTTTTTTTCTTTCTTTTTTTTTTATTAATTGGTGCATTGTAATCATACATCTTTGTTAGGTACAAGCTAATAAAGGCATATATGCACACATTTCTCATTTAACCCCTTCCTCAATTTCCATCCCACTCCCTCGCCCTCCCTCCTTCTCAAGTTCAGTTTAGTGATTGACTTTGATATATTTGTGAAAGTACATCATGTGCATTAGGGTGCCCCCTCCCACCCCACCCCACCTCGTTCATCACCTTTAGTTAAGTCAACTTCTTTGCTTAGCTAAGGTTTCTCCTTTTTCATCTGGAGTCCCTCTTATGCCCCATCTTCTCCCTAACAGCTTATTTTTTTTTCTTAAATAGAACCAATCTGAAAAAAGTAAAATATCCTAAGAAGAATACTTATTTTAATGGTCTTAATTCTGCTTTGATTGCTTATCTGTAAAACTGAGTTAACAATACTTACTGCACAGAACTGGGAAAGATTAGATTAGAGGGTATGTAGGGGCTCCAAGTACACTGTAGGAGCACTTAGTCAACAACATTAATTTCCTTCTATCTTTCTTTTAGAAGAGTAAACCTTCTGGAATTCTGTTTACTTCCCAAAGAAAGTAAAGTGGACAGTTGCAACATAAAAAGAATACCAAGATACAGATAACAGTACTATGTGACCTCATTCAATTTAATTCACATTCAAGTTATCTATTATAAGGCATCAAACTTGATTCAGGGTTAAATAAGCCATGATCTCAATTCTCTATGGGTCCAGAAAACCTGGAGAGCCATTTTAAAAGAGGTTTAAATGGGATTTTGAATTTTCTATACTAAAACTTATGTAAGTATGTATTGTCCTGCAAACCCTCTGCTTTTTACTTCCTCTGATTACTCTTAGGTCATAATTAACAGCTGATCCCGGTTGATTAGAAATTTTGAGGCCAGGAATTTGAAATGTACTTTGGAGAATCACATGTAAAACATGTATTCCTGGCCTCCTCAGATACTTCTCTGGCAGTGAACTAGCTGTTTTTTGCAGTTTATTGGAAATGTATAATAGGTATGTGAATATCCCCGTGTATTTGTGGGATGGTCCAAATTAGAAACCTCTTTTGTCCTTGAGGTGCTTAATTATTACAAATGAAACCAAATCACACTGATGTGGCATGGTTTTGTGTGTTTTTGTCTCTTGGAGGTTATGAGCAAGCATTCTCAGTGTATGTTAATATAGCCTGTGTTATGTTGCAGTAACAAATATCTCCAAAATCATAATGACTTAACATAACAAATGCGTATTTCTTGTTTTGGCACAGTTCATTATGGTGTGCAGAACTCTACAAAAGAGGTGTTCCCTATCCTAGTAACTCTGCACTATACCTCCAAGCCAGCAGATGTTTGTTTCTGTGCACACGTAGGAAAGAGAAAAGAGAAGTAAAGGGTTGAGTACTAGCAATTAAGTGTTACACTCACTAATAACCTGCAGCAACATGCATCAGTTCTACTAGCATTTCTTGAATCAGTTCTTATTAACTTCATGCCATATCTTCTTCACAAAGGTAGAGATACATAATCCTACAGCATTCTTGGAAGGAGAGAGGAACTGGATATTAATATTTGTATTATTTCACACATGCATTTAAGGATATTGATGACTATCATGGAATCATAGTCTGAGAGTGAAATTAACTGTAGATCATGTAACTACAAGATTCTAATTGTGACATCTTTCCTGTATCTACTAGGTCTTAAAGGTCTCCTGCAG
>PVLC010000835.1:118829-173920 GCA_004027655.1 Graphiurus murinus
CGGTACTGGGGATTGAACTCAGGGGCATTCTACCTCCGAGCTATACCCCCAGCCCTATTTTTTATTCTT
This sequence comes from Graphiurus murinus, assembly GCA_004027655.1. Lineage (NCBI taxonomy): Eukaryota > Metazoa > Chordata > Mammalia > Rodentia > Gliridae > Graphiurus > Graphiurus murinus. Next base: position 118,899 of record PVLC010000835.1, read on the forward strand.
TATTTTGAAACCGAGTCTCACTAAGTTGCGGAGTGCCTCACTAGGTAGCTGAGGCTGGCCGCGAACCCGGATCCTCCGGTCTCAGCCTCCCGAATGCTGGGATTACAAGCGTGCGCCACCACACCCGGCTGCCTGCAGAAATCTTGATTGGTTGACTTTTTAATATTTTCAGTGATTGGGAACTCATTACCTTTTGAGAGAGTCCTATCCCATCTTTACCCCATCACTGTTAGAAATTATTACTTTTGAGAAATTAAATTACAATACATGGTTTACAGTGTAAACCACTGTATTCATTACATACTATTGTATGTAGTGAACTATTGTCTCTAGTTCTATTCTTGTAATAACATAGAACAAATCAAAATTTTCTTGCTAGTATTTCTTGATAGTATTTCAAATATTTGAAAATACTTCTGAGGCCTTTTTACTTCATGAAGCCTTGTCTTCATACACAGTTTTCCCTGTTCTGGGGAAAACACCACAGCCTCAATCTCAAATTCCTTATATAGTGTGATTTCTAGGTCCTTTACCTTTCTGATGACCCTTATCCAAAGAAACCTAAGTTGTGCCTATCACCTTCAAGGTGCAACTATATTTGTCTCTATTTTAAGGAAAAGTGATACTTCAATCTCTTTTTTCCTTAATTTTACTTTTTTTGCAATACATGTAAAAATTTAAGCCACAGAAAACTAAAAATCCTTCATATACTCCTTCCACTTCTACTCCTCCCAGAAGTAACTCATTGCTAACAATTTGCACATATTTTGCAGTTTGTTTTTGTCAGTATTTAATAGTAGCCTAGTATTCACCTGTCCAGAATGGTACCCACTAGCCACAAATAGCTATTGAGCACTTGAAATGTAGTAACCGTGACTGAGAGTCTGAATTTTTATTTTATTTCATTTTAATTAAAAACTAAAGAGTATAAATTTTTTTTATTAATCAACTTTGTTTTGTCTTGGTAGGACTATATATCACTTTAATATTGACCATTTAGCATGCAGACTGGATGTACTATCAGTACAAAATATAAACCAGATGTCAAAAACATAGCAAAAATATGCATCTCACTAATTCTTTTATACTCATCATGTGTTGAAATAATATTTTTCATATATTGGATTAAATAAAATATATCATTATAATTCATTTGACCTTTCCCTTTAAAATTTTTTAATGTGGCTATGAGAGTAATTTAAATTATATATGTAACTCTCTTTCTATTTATATTGGGCACTGTTCATCTAGAGAGATTTGGACAGGTGTGATGTTTAGCTCAGCTTTCATTTTGAAGTAGAATCACTGTTCTAGCCTGAGCACTTCATATGGCTAGGGCATTATATTTACTGTGGAACAAATCCAGTTCTTGCCCTCAGGAGGTCACAATGCAGTAGGGCAGGCAGATACAGCTGTGTTGTAAGATAGAGGCCAGCCAGGGTGTGGATGATAATGGAAGCCTGGAAGAAGGTTCTGGAGAACTTGTAATGCCTATGAGAAAACTTGGAACTGCTTGTAGAGCAGATATTGTGACCCATTTCTTTGACAGTAGTCTTACCTACATGATTGTTGGATAAATCAGATTTCTACTCCATGTTCTCTTTCTATTCTATGAGCGCATCCCTAGAAATGGAGACTCTCAGGGTCATCTCTGACTTAGATCTTGTTGAAGAGCCTCCTCATCCCACTAGGAACTTGGATTTGGATCAAACTTGGCTTTCTAGGTAGAAATGCTGTGCTTGGTGTTAAATCCTGACTTTTCATTGTCTCTGGTAAATACGTAGTGGTTCATATGAAGGGGGCCAGCAGGAGAAAATGTGCGTTGTATATTCTGTGTCAAATTCTTAATAGTCTGCCAAAGCCCTAGTACTTCCACCCAGAAAGTGTTCTGAGATGTTGTAGGCATGATAATTAAGCGTAAGACTCCTTCATGATTTATTGGACTTACTGAGTTTCATTTGTCTCCAAACTATGAAGATTCTGTATGCCAACTCTGGCAGTGAAAAGCTATTGATTTGGATCTCAAAATGTTAAGACTTTTATCTTCTCATTGAGTGCTTTTGATTCATCACAGCAATATTTTCATATCATATTCTTAGGGTAGAACCTACAAGCTAAGAAAAAAATTAGCAATTTCAGATCACAAATGATAGAACTTTTCCATGAAAATGTCAACTTTCTGCCTAGTTACATTATTCATGGTTGCAAATGGGACCAGTGTGGTTAATCAAATCAATTCATATAAAACAATTTCCCCCCAAGGCAATGTTAGTGGTGAATCTCATAAAATCATAGAATTTACCCTGGGCAGAACTTTCTGGCTGAATTCAATTTCTGTCACATCTCTGTTTAAGGAGTAAAGGTAAGGATGGTAGTATAGAATCCATACTTAAATAGTGGGTTCAGGGCTTGTTTGGCAGGTGGTATACTGTTAATTGTTGTCTTTCCCCTACTCTCCCCAAACTGCAACTTGGGTTCTAAGTCAAGTACCTGGATGTTCTTCTGGGAAATAACCTGAGTCATTGTCTTAATTAAGAGCTGATTGATTGTAATCCCAGTACTTGGAAGGCTGAGACCAGAGGATCCAGGTTCGCGGCCAGCCTCAGCTACTTAGGGGAGGCTCTCTGCAACTTAGTGAGACCCTGTTTCAAAATAAGGAATAAAAATAGGGCTAGGGGTGCAGCTTGGAAGTAGAATGCCCCTGAGTTCAATCCCCAGCACCACAAAAAAAAAAAAAAAATAGATAAACTCTCTCAGGAAAAAGTGCACCATATATATCAAACAACAAATGCTTATCTAATGGATTTACCCAGAATAGCTTTAAAATTTTGAAAGCCCTTATATAAAAGGCCAACCAGAAAAAAAAAATAGATAAATTTTCATAGAGATGTCACTCCTTCACAAATCTACATGCAGAATACTGCATGCTTTTTTCTTGGGAGGTCATTTATAGCACTCATCTGATTCTGAAAGGGTCTATAATGGTAAAGGGTTATGAGATTTTTTTAAATGACAAATTATTCCTCTCTTTAACCTCAAAGCCACTCAAGCATTTCAGCTGAATTTTATTTTCTGTATTTTCCTAGTACTCCATGTATATGTGACAAGGAGGGCACACAACTGGATGTGCTTGTCCTGGTGACGCTTTGCCTTTGGAGAGTGATATGGATGCTTTGGGGAACTAAAGAACCCTATCAACTCTCCACCCAGAAAACATTTACAGCCACAAAATTTGAATGGCATTAGAGGACATTCATGAGACTCCCTCTGAAATTGGTCCATGTACTCTTGGTTAAGGACTACTGGTTGATTCTCTTTAGGAGTACAAAAACCATCATGCTATAAAGAAGAAAAACAAAGATGATGTGTGTCTACCCCTAGAGTTGGTGGAATTCCACTTTAAGATAGGAAGGTTTCTGGTTTTTATGCTTGGGTGGGAAGGAAGGCATGCCTCTCTCATCTCATTTTTTCTATTTTCATAGTGTAAAGATTAAGAAGAGGGATGGACAATAGGTAAAACTTTTGCTCTACTGTCCAGATGGTCTGGATATGCTGTGCACATACTATACCTTCATTACTTCTTCAGATTGTTCAAGTGAGGCTTTCAACAGTGGAAGTGTAGAAAGCGTCTTTGGTAAAGTGGAGCACCTTTTGTAATGGAAATAAGTTTTCTACAGCTTAATTTTTATATATCAGGTTCATAAAATGAGGCCTACTTAAGGATTCTTTTGAAAGCCTTTTGTCTCTTCCAATAGTAATATGTTTATTATGAAAATCAATCTCACACTCAGTATTCTAAATATTTATAAAACAATGAGTCTTGTATTTTTTTATATAGGGAGCTCAGCATATTGTTTTTGGTCTCAATTTGGCCCACTTCCCAGGAGCATGATTTGAAGCCTGAGATGAGAAACCTTTTCTTAATTTCTCTGATCAAGACTTCATCTGCCATTTACTAAACTACTTAATGGGAAAGGAATGTGGATCCCCTCTCTCTGAATCCAGAACATGGTCTGGCATGTCATAGGTCCTCAGTCAAGTGTGTTGGATGAATAGACTGATGATTAGGCTTTAGATCTTATACTTGGAGGTAAAATAATATAGTGGTAGGAACCTAGAAGTCTGGCATACCTGGAACTGAACCTGGATCCCTGATTTCTGGCTTTAGGACCTTGGGTGAGTTGCAGGTTTTGTTTCACTACCCATAAGATGGGTATAATAATTCTTACCTCATAGAAACCTTGTAGGATTTAATAACTTTGAATTTCAGATGACTAAGATAGTGTCAGGTATAATAAAGGACTTGATAAGTGATAGTGTTATTAAAGTCTGAGGCCTCAATTTAGGACTTCAATCATTTATAAACCAACATTGCAAACTTTGCCATATTGATAACTGATACCTTTATTATTAATTTTCTTTAAATTAACTGCCTTTTTACTTAAATAACTTCATTTTAAATAAGAAATTTTGTATCATTACTATAAATGAAAAACCTATATAATTTGCTGTAAATAATAGAAAAAATAAATACATTATTTTTTTTAAACTGGGGATTGAACCCAGGAGTATTCTGAACCTCCAAGCAATAGATCGATCCCTTTTTTAATTTCTTATTTTAAAACAGAGTCTTGCAAGGTTGCTGAGGGTCAGACTAAGTTGCTGAGGCTAGCCTCGAACCTGTGATCCTCCTGTCTCAGCTGCCCTAGTATAAGACAGGCATGGGCCACTGTGCCTGGCTAAATACATAATTCCTTAGATAAAAAAAATATGTTTACCATGCACCATCTAAAATTGATGTGGGTGCCATCAGTGCATGCAACACTTTTGTCATTTCCTTTGAGGCTCTTTTCTTGGGCAAGAGTCTAGTCTAGGTTACTGACAGCAATAAGACCTTCTCAGACCATGCAACCCTCATGTCAACAACAGGGGAGGTTGGAACCAGTTGCACTGAAAGAATCTATAGGCTTAGAAGTATAACTGCCACACAGTTTTGAAGTCTGAAAACCCACCATGCATCTCTCCTTTTGTGGATGAATGTTCATGGAGCACCAGTAGGTTAGATGCTATAGGAACATTATAATAAAACAAGAATCTCACCTTTGAGATACCTGGACTCCTACAAAGATTTAACACTTGGCTCTGAGGTTGGGGAACCTCTGAATATCAGTTCTGGGCAGTTTATGAATACAGATCTCCATAAAGTAAGGAAGAGTCCTTGTTATTACCACTTAAAATGGTTATTGCATAACCTTGCAAAACCGAGCCCTGGGTAAAATTAGTTCCTATATAAATTTGCCTAGCCAAAGGTGATTTGGTGAGCTTGAACCCTTCAGATTGGCTAGATGAGAACAACTTGCTTGCCTAATCCTTGGGATTAAACTAAGCAAAAGGAAATAAACAGTGCTTTAAAAGAAGGTGTACTTTAGCGCACACACAAAAAACCAAGGTGAAGGCTCACATCTGTGTTGTGTTGCATAATTGATAAAAGCTGATGCCCGTCTGGAAACAGCCTCATCAACCACACTATTTTCCTCATCATTTAAATACATACAGCATGTTTTAGGATGCTCGGTAATGACTCAGTGGGCATATTGGTCGTCAGAACATTTCATGTGGCTTGAGAAGTAGGTCTGGATGCATTTGCCAGACAATCTGATTCCAGCAGTATTCTGAAGGCCATCTTCAATTTGACTGTGCTCCACTCTGTTACACCATGAGAGAAAAATAATGCAGCCAACCATTCCGCTCTTGGCTAGAAACACCATGGTTCTGAATACAAATATAAAGATAAATGAATCATTAAAGGAATAGCAGCATAAAATACCTGACAGATGAACTCCTGGAGTTTGTACCAGAATAATTTTTCCCATCCATGAGCAGTACCTTAATCCATTGACTAATAGTATCAGTTGTCCATTTAAGTCACCAAAGAAAGATTTATGGTTTAGAGTAAATGATTGTAATTATGACTTACAAGGCTATAAATACATAGAAGGGATTTGGTGATACCATAATAAGCCAAGAGAGAAACTAGCTTGGTTTCTAATGTTAGTAGAACCTTAAGAAATATTTAAAGCTATGTTTGTAGAACCAGTTTTATTTTTAAGTTATTGGGGTGTGTGTGTGTGTGTGTGTGTGTGTGTGTGTGTGTGTGTGTGTGTGTGTGATCTGACTGTCTTGTGTTTTACCAAAACATATGTAACTCTTCCATTAGGGCCAGTGGGAGTGTCCTAACTAAGACTAGGCCCTCAGTTGGTATAACTCACAACTCTTACAACAAGTAGAAAACATACTAAAGACAAATAAGACATTTCCTCCTGTCTCCCTCTTAGTTCCCTTATTTCTGGCTTCTTCCTTTGAATTAGCATTCTGTAAGTGAAAAAACAACATGGAAGGGACCTGGGCCTCTCAGCATCTTGGCCCTTGTTTGGTTTATCTCCTGTTTTCTAGTCTAAAAAGTCAATCATTAAATATTCTAGCCCGGCACATCATTCCCCTACTTGTTACCTCCTGTTCTGCTTTATGGAGGAGTCATTGAAAGGTGCATCAGCCCACACTGGTTGCTGGCTTGACTTGGGTGCAGGAAGAGAAGCCAGTCAGCCAAACAGGAAGATTGCCTCGGGACATCACAGCCCTGTCTCAGGTGAAGATGCAGACAGACAGCTGATTAGTCCTCCAGCCCAGTGTCACTGCCCTGTAGAACCAATGTGGTAGAGCTTCCTACATTTGAGTAAGGGGCAAGACAGTTCTTTGCAAAGTCTATTGGTTCTGCAGAAAGTTCCATAGAGAATGATATATAGCACATGTTGGAAGAATGTGGAGAACTGCCTGCTGCATCTCAGTTTCACTCTTGATTTTTGTGCCTGTACCCCTGTTTCAGGAGGCTCCCATCATCTTTGACTCCTGGCATTTCTTGAGCCCCTTCTGTGTGCACTTATTATATTCTGTATGGGAAAGAAGCAACCTGTGCAGCCAGTACACCTTCAGTCTTGGCAGTGCTAGCAACAATCACTTAAAGAAGCTTACACACAGAGACCTATGTGCCTGGTGTGAAAAACATTGCCAGCATCTGCCCCAGACTCGTTTTATTTTTTGCACAATTCTATTACCCTCAAATCCCTTTTTAGATTTGCACCTTTCCTTATTTTAAAGTCTCGGGTCAAATACAGAGTCCAATTTACTGGGTAATCAGATAGGGAGGGGGGGTGGAATCAGCACATTAACAACTGGAGGTCCCAAGCTAGAATGGACACAGACCTCAGGGCTAGAACAGCAGCCAGGTGTGTGCTGGGAGTTAACCCTTCAGCGACTGGAGTGTAGGGTGTTCGAGAGCTTTCAGGGAAGGATCCAGGGATGGGAAGAAGAGGCAGAGGATGGAGCACTGGAGAGAGGAGATGGGGGTAGTGATTATTTACTAACCTCAGGGCATAGAATTTTAACCTGATGAGACCTTAATGGCATGGACTGTGGAAGGGCAGAGCTCCTTGCAGACCTGGTATCAGATTGTTAACACGGGGGGTGGGGGGGTGGGGGGGTGGTGGTGATTCTATCAAGATTCCGGTTGTAGCTTAACCGAAATCCCACCCTATAATACTTAACTGAATAGTGCTCTTCAAAATGCACCCACTAAAAATAGTTTCATCTGCAGTGTGAACATAGTTTCGTATTTATACTAGCATCTGGCCCAAGGAATTGAATACTCTACTCTTTAAATAGCTTCACTCCAGTTCTGGAATACTATGAGATGAAACTTTCCCCCAGTCAAACACCTTGTTTACATAGCCATGTTTAAATACAAACAAGTTCCCTTTTTCAAAATGCAGAAGAATATTGATTTGGGAGTTAGTGGTGCTCTGGGATAGTCTTTTGGTGGGGGTGGAAGAAGGGGAGTTGAGTAGAGAATGAATTTAAAGTGCATCTATGTAGTAAAATATTTCTGAGACACTTTCTGTGTTTGAGATTTCGTACTTTCCTAAATTTGATTCACAATCATGTCAATTGTGTGAGTGAATTTGGAGTCCCTTCATCTCATCATATGTGAAGTCAGTTAGAATAAAGTTCTTGGGCTAAAAAATTTATGCTGCTGCTAATGCCCAACAATAATAGAAATATAAGCCTAGATATACTTTAACTTTTTCTACCAGCAAATGCTTTGGGGCCGGAAATCATTTGCCAGCAGGCAATGAATGTACTTTTGTTAGTCTTAGGGGGGTACTAATGGTTAGTCTCCATGAAGAAAAATGTGAAAATAACACACTAAAAGGTAAACATTACGAATGGATGGCTAATGATTAGCTGTTGCAGTCCAAAGGGGCAGGGTATTATTTTTTTTTTTTTTACAGTTTTATGACCCTTGCCCAACCTTTATTGAAAGAACATTGTAGATTCAGAGTTATGTACTACAAACCTACACCTCTTTGAACATCCTTCTTTAAACATAATAGAAAATATTCTTCACATTCTTTTGTATATTACAGAGTGAGAGAATTTTAAATGTATTCTGGTTTTAACATTATATTAAAGAAGAGGGGTAGTGATTGTTTTTTTGAAAATCCAACTCATGAACCCATGGAGTGGGATGTAATAATACACCTTTAATCCCCAACTACCCCAACTCTGCTGAAAATTAATAAATGTTCTGGGCAGTATGATTACTCTGTCCAGTGGATGAGACCTCACTGTCACAGTATAAGTCAAGATATGTCCCTCTGTGAAGTGAATGGCTTTGGCACATGTTGGTCAATTCACAGAAAATAATTGATTTTCTATCTAAAACAAAAAAAAATTTTTTTTGGAGTCCCAAGGGGTCCTAGTTTTACAACTTAGATGAATTGCTTTGGTAAATAAGAGAATGTCAGTAGAATGTTGGCCACTAAAATGTTAACACATGGGTATGTTTGAGGAAGTAGAAACATAAAGACAGCTTTTCAGTCACTGATGTTAAAATTAGATTTGAAGCCATAATCTCAAAGAGGTAGGCCATGGGTTATTTTCCATGGTCCACAAAAGTAAATTCTTTGGCCGAACTAACCTTGTGTGTATTCTGTGGGAAACATTGAAATGTCTTAATTTAAACTTCACTTTCATATTTTACCAGTGGGACTTTTCTAGATAAAAATCGAAATCTCATTCTACATCATCTTTTTTAAATGTTTTTCTCCATTATGAATGCAATACTTTCTTTTTTTTATCCCAGAAAGTAAAGATACACAAAAGAAGAAATAAAAATCATTCATAGTCCCACTACCTAAGGGCTACCACCATTAACAGTTTAATTCCAATTTACTGTTTCTCTTGATACTGGCATCTTTAGTTGTAAAGATGCATTGTTGATTTCACAACAACTTTTGGGGAACATAAAAAAAATTCATTCCAAGAATATACATGACTTTAAGATACATACTGATTTTGGAAAATTAAAAAATGATGAAGAGGGGTAGGGGGAAATTTTAGAATCTACTTTAAAATGGCAGCTCTGGTCCTCTTTCCTGGACACCATATTTTTCCCTGGGTTCCCAGATTCCCTAGTCTAAGGCTCCTCTTGTCCAACTCTTAGATCATCAGGAATACAGCAATTCAATTTAATCGCGTGTTATATCCATTACGCTAATCCTTCTATTTTTCTTTTAGTAACATTGAGCTTACTTTATGCAACTATGGGTTTTTTTGTTTCTTTTGTTTTTGTTTTTACATGCTTTGAATTTTAAAAGTTCTTTGTTTTTTATATTGGGCCAAATACTATTGTTCTGCCACATCTACCCACTGGAACCAGTTTCTGGAAGGCACACCACAAGATTAGGATATAAACTCTTCTCCCACATGAAAGTCTTTCTGATACTTTAAAGGTAGTTCTTTGTTGCTGGTAGCAGGATGGACCCTGAAGGGAAACTCATCAAGACCTGTGTGCTTATTTACTTATATGACTTTGAAACTCACTACGATGTATAATTACAGTACCAATAAAAGTAAAAGTAAAAAAATAACAAACAAACAAACAAACAAAAAGTTCCCGAAATCTTCTTGGTTTTCTTGAAGTCTTCTAATATTTTAAATATCCCTAATGTTTTCAACCTAGACTATTCTTGTTCTTTCCTTCTGTGGGTGTACTTCAGTTAATCAATGCCCATTTTAAAATACTGTCTGCAGACCGAATGCATTGTCTAACCAATGTGGTATATTACAATAGTTATTACACTCTTTATCCTAGACTTCTATTTCCATGAATTCTGCCCCTGTTTTATTGTTCACTAGCAGTACTCTCTATTGGCTCATATAGAAATTATGGTCAGCTAAGAAAACCAGGCTTTTTTTTTTTTCTTTTCCAAAACTAAGTGTAAGACTGTATTTTCTCTTATTAGATTTAGTATTATTAGCTTTAGGCCATTTCTCAGCCTTTTAAGGGCTTTTTACTCTTGAGTCACATACATTTGGATTTTATCTTCCAACTATATCCTCTGAAAGTTTGAGAAGTGTTCTATATCTTTACTCAAGTAAGGTTGATTAAAACAAGCAAACACACACACAGAGCTACAAACCACTCTTATCATTTGGATGGTACTATAATTCCACTCAGATTTCTTTTAAAGATATATTGTCCTACCGTAATTCCAAGGATCTTATGGGAAGATGCTTATCTTACTGGTCAATATTTGAATTTTCAAGAGCTCTCAGTTCAGAGTGAATTCTTAATTGATCCATTCCCCATTAGTGAGTCATGTATCTGCCTCGCTTACCTGCAGCCAGCACAATTCTTTGTAAATAAAGTAGAAATGGCTCTGATGAGAGACAATATGGTGGGCCTAGTTGGAGTTGGCTTGCGGTATCATGCAGCTAAAATCCTTTGCTTGCATCCATATGTTCTGTTGATGGATAAATGCTCATCTTTCAGCTGGATGATTTATACTGTATAGCCAAACTGCCCAAACATTTAAGTCAATTTTTCCTTTTCCAAGCAGATGTTTTGCTATATTATAGACACAGCCTCCACAGATACATTTCTGGCCGTAGAATGTTAACGTCTTTGTGAATGTGTGTGCTATTTGCAACAGAAAGAAAAAATGCTAGCATTTTATTCAGACAGATTGCTAGAAGTATAGCTTGATGTTATAAAGGTGAGTTGCCCAGGTCCATGGAGTCATTCATGTAACCTTTGGGTATGGTTATGCTTAGTGCTTTCATGTAGATCGTCTGTACATTCTTTTATTTATTTATTCATTCATTGTTTTATTCACTAAACACATAAGGGTCTATTATGTCCAGGCTCCATTAGACTTTAGCTTTTTAGAAATATTCTTGAAAATGCTCATTTTTCTTATTGTATAGCAGTAATGAAGATGGTCATTTCATGAAAATTACCTGAGTAAGAATCTGTAGATCCATAAATATACCTAATCTCATGTTCCCCAATAATAATAAATTCAATATGGCATGCCGGTATAGACAATATTTACATGTTTGTGTGTGTATGTGTAAATGTACACAGAGTAGCTTCACCAATAATACATACACTCTACAATTAATGTACTCTGAAATTTTTCTTTTCCATTTTATTTCATTTTTCTAAAAAAGGCTAGTTGCAACTCACTTAATTGGTTTTATAATCTTACTAATGGGCTGCAAACCTGTTTAGAAAACACTGACCTAGAAGTAATCATTTCCCATGATGCCTTCTTCCTGGTTAAACACACTGTTTCTAAACTTAACTAAGTATTTATGGATCCAAATTTGGCTAATTGTTACTTAGGTTCTCCCAACCCTATAACACTCCCTGAAGAATTTGCATTTCTTTTTCTAAGTCTAAAAGTGAACCCTATCAATTTGTTTCTATTTTTTAAGGCACCGATCATAACTGATACTGTTCCGTGCTCTTTTTGGTAATCTAATGTAAAGTATTGCTATATGTAATTAAGCTACCTATGTCTAAAGTAGAGGAAAACTCCTCAACACAAGTCCACTTACGATTCAATGCCCTCGATTTTTCAAAAATATGTGAACAGATTTGCTGCTGTTCTCAGACAGTGTTTTTAAGGAATCCATCTTTAAGGCATTGTCCAAATCCCTGCATTACTCCTTGTTGGAGAAAGAGCAATAATTTCCTGCCTCTTCGCCCTAGACCTCAGAGACACTGCTTTCAACATCCCAAAGACAAAGAAAAGCTTCTATTTATAGGCTTCATGTGGTTTCTAAAGTTTTAACCAAAGTGAATAGAACAATAATAAATTGCTTTCACATTTCTGCCCATAGAATTGTTTATTTAGCATTTTTCTATAAAACAAGAGACCTTCCATCGCATGAAAAGACTGTATTTTGATTGCCTAGGAGATTCGAAATGATTTCTAATCTTGCCACAACTGTCTTCTGCTGTATAAATGAAATGTTTCATTTTCAAAGAGACTGTCAGGATTTTCTGTAGACAGTTCCTTCATTGCTCTGCACCCCCCCCCCCTTTAAAATAAAGTGCTTTGCTTTGTATTTTCCAAGAGAACAATGGCATTATTTCTTATGTTGGAAGATATGATTTTCAGCAAGTCCTAAAATGCTTATTTGCGAATAGTTTCTTTGTTTCATGAAGTTACTTGCAGGAATATCTTCTTTGATTCCTTTACTACCAAGACTTGCCATTTTTGTGGGCTGATTAAACAGGACAGTTTCCCTCTGCATATGGAGAAAGAATTGAACTTAAAATATACACACCATTGTATTTGGGGGGGGGTGGTCAGGGTTATAAGTGTCTGCAACAAAACTGCTTTTCTTCATTGAAATAGGTCTTTTTGACAGCTGAGCAAACCATACCAAGGGACCTGCCATTTCATCAAAGTATTGAGGTGGGAGTACAGAGTTAAATTTACCAATCAGCCTTTCTTGACCCTGGGCTAAGCATTTCCAAATTATTTATATTCTCCTACACATGCATTGCTGATCTCTAGCTCTACCATGAATGTGAAGGAGCCTGGGGTTTTGTTATTCTTATAAATGTTGTTGTTGCTTTTGCAGTGCTGGGGATGGAGCCCAGGACCTTGCCATAAGTGCTCTATCACTGAGTTCTGCATCCCAACCTTGAGCCTTCCTTTTTAAATGACACTTGACCCAACTGATACTCAAGGATCATCACACTGTATTGTTTCACATTCAGAATAAATTGATATTTCCCCAATTTACTAAGTGCTTTAATTCTGTTTAGAAATAGCTTTATGATCCTTTTGGAATTTTATCTCCCCTTCCAAAGTCTTGATTTCCATGCTAAACTACAAGATTCCACTCTCTGCAACCAATAAATCTAATAATTTTTTTTTTATAATTATGCTTACGGCACAGAAAAGAGTCAAGTTTATAAGCATATGGTGGCTTGCCACTACGAGAAATGTGACTAACATCCAAACGGAGAAAAATAGTTAGCCAGTTCATTAATTATGTTCATCTGATCAGGTCTCCGAGACATAGGTAATCAATATATTCTGCCTTGATTAGGATATTGAAAGACTTGAAGCACTGACTTATAATATGAAATTCAGACATACTTACAAATGCCAATAGCTTTTATTTAGAGTCAACAATTGATGAAAAAGCTCTTACTTAAATAAATTGACTGGAGAACAAGGATGCAAAAAGAAACATAATTCACTCATTTTATAATTGTTCCTCCCTGCTGCGGACATTAGCCTTTGGCATCTGGTCTTTAACCATAATCTATGGCTGGATATAGCCAGGGTCCCAGAAGAATTCAAAGGTGAATTCAAATTGGATAACACTGGAGAATTCCAGTTAAAACAAAGTTGACTGCAATCTAAAGCACACTGTAACATAGACAAAGGAATTGTTATTATAGATTAAATGTATGTCAAAGATATAGAAGGATTATTGTGTCTTTTTCAGATGTAATTTCATGCCTGAGAATTTACATTGAAGGAAAAATGGTCTGGATCCCATTAGCCAAGGCCCTGTTTCGCTGTCAGTTTAATTAAATGGGAACTGCTGGCAAGAGTTCTGGGGAGGTTGACAGAAGCAATACTATTTTGTATGTTGGAACAGGAAACTGTTAGGTCTTCCAGTTTGAAAAGGATACAAAAATGAAACCTGTGATTCATTTTTGTTTACCAGCTCCCTCCTAGTTTACAATGACCTTGGTGATAAATTAACTGCAATAAGTTATCCATAGTATTCAGGACAATAGCTTGATCCCAAGATATGAAATTCTAATCTCCAATGAAGAAAGTAGGACTTATTTTTATATGCTTTTCCCCCTAAACAATGAAGTCTTCAACAAAAGTAATTGTTTCCTTTGGTTTATTTTTCTGTAAGTAGATTGAGAAGGGGGAGGGGATGTTAGTTTACTTTTTAAAGCGTGTGTGTGTGTGTGTGTGTGTGTGTGTGTGTGTGTGTGTGTGTGTGTGTAAAACAAACGAGAGAAGAAAAAACAAAAGAAAGGGGAAAAATTAAAATAGAGACCCTGAAACAGTGATTTATCTGTTAAATGTTTGGCATATTGCCTTTTGGCTAGAGTTTTTGAGAGAAACATATTTGGTTTACTTTAATGGGCAAAAGCTCTGAACTTCATTTGTAGGGAAAAAAAAAAAGAGCATGTTTTCTTTTCCCTTTTTCAGTTCGGTTTATTATATCCTGACATTCTGTCTTGTAATTGAATAGTAATTCTGGTTTTAGAGTGCAGAAGAAGGAAATTTAAGTCGATCCTCCTCTTCCTCCTCCTCCTACTTATGTTTCAAAGAAAAGAACTAGCTGATCTCAAAGTTTTATCTCTTTTCACAGTCACCCTTTGAACTGGCACCAAAACATGATTGTTTAGTTTTGCTGAAACTCTGTAGTTGTATTTGTACTTTGGACCTTACTGAGGGTTGTTGATGTGTTTGTGACTATTCTAATAATGCAAAGTCATGTGTGTTATTGGAAGGAAATTTTCAATCTCAGTTAAGAAAAAACTGGTAGGCAATGAAAGTATTCTTATATGATACTATCATGGTGAATGTGACATTATGCATTTGGAAAAACCCATAAAACTATACAGCATAGAAAATATATCCTAATGTAAATTATGGATATTATTAACAATGCATCAATATTATTTTACCAGTTATACAAAATGTACCACACAAATACAAGATGTTTAATTTAAAATATTTTGCAAAAGATACTAGCAGCAAAAAATAAAAAAGGCATGTGAGTGGCATGTAAACTAAATCCAATTTTTTCCTTAACTCAGTATAGCTATTTTAACATTACTATTAATTGAATATATTTATTATCCCCTTGCAAGGTGTGTTGAGGGGGATTTAATCAGAATTACAAAAACACAAAAAGATGAGTGTATTATTTCAAAAAGGTATGAGAAAACATTTGACCTATCCCTCACTGGAGAGTTCATATATAGTTTATGTGAGGTTATTTTCCTTTTTTCTGTCCACATTTTCTCTTAATATCTCTCTCTCTCTCTCTCTCTCTCTCTCTCTCTCTCTCTCTCTCTCTCTCGTGTGCTCGTGTGTGTGTGTGTGTGTGTGGTACTGAGGATTGAACCCAGGGGTATTCTACCTTTGAGCTACACTTCCAGCCCTGTTTTATTATTTTATTTTGAAACAGAGTCTCGCTAGATTGATGAGAGTCTTACTACTTGCTAAGGCTGTCCTTAAACTTGTGATCCTCCTGTCTGAGACTCCCAAGTACTGGGATTATAGGCATATGCCACCATGCCTGGCTTAATTTCTTTTAATTGTGTTTATTTTGTTGTAATAAAAGTAATGCATGCTCATCATGTTAGGACACTTACAAAAAAGCAAAAGAAAAAAGTTTAAATTGCCCATTCTGCCATCATACCGAAATAATTAGTGTTGATATTTATTGTCTATCATTCCAGGTTTTTTCTTGCCTATGTGTGAGTTCTTATTTTTTTAAATTTTACGGTATCTCCAGTTTCATACTATGCTTAAAAAAATTAATGTGCTCTCTTTCACCACAGATAGTCATTATCTTTATCCAGGACTCCACTGAGCTCCATGATGTGGAAGGACCTTAATTTAACTCATCAATTCCCTGTTGTTGGGCTTTAGGTTTCTTCCTAGCTTTTGATTACATAAAAACCAGGGACATCCTTGAAGTTATGTCATTGTTTGTATGCTGGATTGTTTCCTTGGGACAAATTCCTAGAAGTGAAATTTGTAAGGTCAAAGGCCAAAGGAGAGTGCTCAGGCCTTTGCTTGGTTTTGGTCAAATCTGTAAAGAACATTTTCAGTGCGATTAGGAGGTTGTATATATTGAAAACCCCTCAATGCCTGGCATTGAGAAAGCCAATGTAGAATGGATAAACTTGTCATCAAGTTTCTAAAGGACATGAGCAAACTTAGCTATAGCTAGTCTTGGGGAGACTTGTACTGATGTGTGGAGAACACAGATACTCAGAATTCTGTCTCCAGACCTCAAATGAGGATGAGAAAATACAGTCCGACCCGAGAGTGCCTAACCATCTCCTCTCCACCTGCCAGAACCTCCCACAAGTACCTGTATTTGCACCAAGACTTCTGGTAGAAGAGACACACCCCTACCCTTTAGAATGTTCTAGCTCTAGTGTGTGCGTGTGTGTGTGTATGTATGTGTGTGTGTATGTGTGTGTGTGTGTGTATGTGTGTGTGTATATGTGTGTGTGTAGAGAATAAGTCTTCTGCATTCTCTGTGTGCACCCCTAGGTTAATAGAGGATCCCCACATTAGAGAATTAGCCAAGAGAGAGGCTGGGACATCTGTGGAAGAAGGATTAACCTGTAATGCTGTTGCAGCCAATGAGCATTGATTCCACTGGTGTCACAGTGGCGACATCAGAGGCTCCAAGGTGATTGTTATGAAATCACTCCTAACTGGACATGCTCATTTCACCCAATGGCTTTTCCAAGTGGGACAAAACAATGATAAAGTGACATTTAAACAAAAATAGGCTACATTTGTTGCTCCAGGTTCCTGAAGACCATTATTCTTAGTCACAGTTAAATGAACACACACACACACACACACATACACACTCCAGATGTGTGTGAAAAATGGGGGGCTGCGAAGGGACCTTTAATCTTTGCTATTGATTTTCTGTGTGTACAGTTTTTATCTAAAAAGTATGGTTTACCAGCCATTGTGAGGCTAGTCTTTAAGGCCTGTAAAATCTTTGGATGATCTTTAGGAAATAAAATGAGATATTCAGACACCTAGTTTATTTTAATTTCTTTTCTTTTCCACTTCATGACAGTATTTCAAATAATTAGGTTGATTTATGATAACAGATAGGTTTAAGATGTAGGATGCTTTAACAGCACAGTGCTGGTTTATTGTATCTGGCCTTATCCAATTATAAAATTGAGTTTAGTCATGTAATGATTCTCTAACTAAAATATCAATCACAGAGAATGGACTTCTGCAACGTATATACTGTGAGGCTATTTTGGGCTTCTCTCTTCCAGGCACCCCCACATCTGAATATGCTTACTTGGCTTTGCTCCTTTGCATGTAAGAACACATGAAACTTTGGCTAAATTTAGCCTCCCGAGTCTAATGCACATGCTTGGTGACAGCAGAAAGGGAGGTTTTGATGACGAGCAGGATATGATAGACTAGAGTAATTATTTCCGCAAGAAAATGAGCATCCTACATTATTTGTACGAATAACACTAAGTGATTATTTGGCCGTGCTATTGTAATGAAACAATAAAGATCATATTTAATTTAAAACAGTATCCCCAGGGTATTCCTTTTTATTCAGAGCATTTTTGGCTACTAAAACAAATTTGATTTGCTGCTACAGTTAACAACAACATTTTAAAGGAGAGAGAGAAAAAAGGAGAAAGAGAGAGAGAGAAAGGGGGTGGGGTAGCAAGTCTTTTCCTCCCTTTTCATTAACTCTAGCTTTCCAGAAATCAGAATAAAGACATGTGGGACAGGAATGTTGAAATAAGTCGCCTTTGAAATAAGTCGCGTATTTCACTGTTCTTCCCATATTGTTCACATAACCATTTATTTACAATAATTTGAGTAATCTCAGAGTTCCTCTTAAAGGCTTTTTTTGGCCTGGATAAAAAGTGCAGCTTTAAGATATTTCTCCTAAAATAAATTTGAGACGGTCTCATTTATAGTCAGCAGTGCCTTGATTACTTGCAGACACACTGGAAATTTACATGCGCTTTTCTCCTTTATAAAACACTGATCTGTTCATATCATTAGTTCCCTCATGACTAGCGCTTGGCTGCTTGCCAAGAGGTCTAAATCTGTAGTTGTAAATCGTGAGTTGAAATAGCAGAAAGTGGATTTGTAACTTAAAAAGTGTAAACAGTTTGGAAAATGAAGTAATTTTGGGGTATGATTGATTGCCTTGTGATTGTACTTTAAATTAGCCTGAGGTCTCAGGGGCAGATATGTGCTCTAACTGCTTATTATACATTTTTCAGTTTTCGAAGGAATAATAGCATTGTTGGTAGGCTTTTAAACAATGTATGCATCTCCTGGAGTGACCTTTTAGGAAATGAATAGTTTTATTGTGCGTCCATTACTTTGCCTGAAACAACATTTTTGAGTTATTAATTTGACTTGTTCTATAAATAAAGAATTCAAAATGCAAAGCAGCTGTGCAACCCAGACCACAGTATATCACGCTTGTCCTTCACAACCACTCTTTGAGATGGATAATCCACAGAACAAATGGTTTCTTGGGTGATAAATTAATAATGTTTTGGAGCCTATGGTTACCAAAGATTAGCCCTTCAATATTACAGAAGCCCAAAGTTATTATTAAGAAGGACAGTTGATCAGCTGGCCTTCCAAGGCACTAAGAAGTAGAGTTCCATTTTCTTAAGGGCTCTCAGTTCACTAAATGGCATAGACAGATAGTAGGAATGGCCCAATGTATAATAAGCAGTTAGTAGCAGCAATCATGATAGAGCAGAAAGACATGGAGTTAGAAAGCCTGAGGCCAACTGGACGTGATGGTACAGGTTTGTAATACCAGTGCTTGGGAGGCTGAGACAAGAGGATTGAGGAGTATAAATTCTTGGCCCGCCTCAGCTTCAGCTACTTAGTGAGGCTCTCTGCAACTTAGTGAGACCCTGTTTCAAATTAAAGAATAAAAAATAGGGCTGGAGGTACCAGTATTGCAAAAAAAAAAAAAGAAAGAAAATGAAAGCCTGAAGCCAGCTGGGCATGATGGCACATGCCTGTAATCCCAGTACTTGGGAGACTCAAACAGGAGGATCTTGAGTTCAAGACCAGCCACAGCAATTTAGTGAGACCCTCAGCAACCTAGTGAGACTCTGATTGAAAATAAAATAGGTATACTTACAAGTAGAATGTCCCTGGGTTCAGCTTCCAGTAGGGAGGGAGAGAGGGAAGGGGAGGGGAAGGAAGGAGAGAAATAAGGAAGGCACTAAGACCAGATGTCTCTGCCTTGATTTATCAGCAGAGTCATCCTGGGCAAACCACTCTAGTCCTCTTTTTTTTCCCATTAATAAAATAAGTATAAAAATTCTAACCTCCTTTGGGAGGCTGAGACTGGAGGATCCGGGTTCACGGCCAGCCTCAGCTACCTAGTGAGGCACTCTGCAACTTAGTGAGACCCCGTTTCAAAATAAAAACTAAATAGGGCTGGGGGGTATAGCTCGGAGGTAGAATGCTCCTGAATTCAATCCCCAGTACTGAAAAAAAAAAAAAATTTCCAACCTCCTAAAATTGTTTTGAGATTCAAATGAGACAAGATGTGAAAAGGGTTTCTAAGCATAAAATTCTCTCTGCTGCATGAGTATGCTCCTTACCAT
The DNA here is from genome assembly GCA_004027655.1 of Graphiurus murinus. NCBI lineage: Eukaryota > Metazoa > Chordata > Mammalia > Rodentia > Gliridae > Graphiurus > Graphiurus murinus. Next base: position 138,688 of record PVLC010000835.1, read on the forward strand.
CATCACCCCACCATTGTGGCTATTGTGTTATAATACTGGCTTTGGTAACTTTGCTTGTCAATATTAATATTATGAATAGCTCCTGGATGTATGGTTTGAGCAATAGTCCCATTCACTCTTTGCTTTCATAAGGAAAAGTGTAGAAATAATTTTGTGTCTTAATACTAGAATTCTGGTTTTTGTTCACAGAAGCAGTTTGCCTAATATATAACCCTTTTGTTGTTGTTGTGGTTGTTTTTAGTACTTCTTCCTTGTCTAACTCAACATTTCTTAGGGATCATATTTTGTTGCCAGGTTTACAGATGGAAATTTTCAGTTCCTTTAGCATTTATTGGAACTTTTATTACATGTCAGACAGAACCTGTGTTAGGCACCAGAGGTACAACATTAAAAGGGATGAGTAGTTTTTGCTTAGCAAATGCCCAAACCGGCAGGCAGTACTTGCCAATAGAACTTTTCCCCGATTTTTTTTTTTTTTTTTTTTTTTTTTTTTGCGGTACTGGGGATGGAACCCGGGGGCATTCTACCTCTGAGCTACACCCCCAGCCCTATTTTTTATTCTGTATTTTGAAACAGGGTCTCACTAAGTTGTGGAGTGCCTCACTAAGTAGCTGAGGCTGGCCACAAACCCGTATCCTCTGGTCTCAGCCTCCCAAATGCTGGGATTACAAGCGTGTGACACCACGCCCGGCTAACTTTTTTCCCAATTTATGGAAATGTGTATCTGTTTCCCAATAAAGTCCAACTCTGTGTGGCTGTTGACCATCTGAAATGTGGTCAGTGGGACTGAGAAACAGAATTAGTAAATTTTTTAGATTTCTATTTTATTTTAATTAATTTAACTTTAAATGGCCACATACAGCTAGCAGTCACTGTTTTGGACAGCCCAGCTCCAGAGTAGATTTGCTACCTTAATTGCCAAGTTGGAAGGTAAAGCGATTTTGTAAGCACATGGACACCAAATTACCCTGTTCTCCTTAGTGAAGCATAATGCCAAAACTCGAAAAATTAGTGTTTGAAGAATGCCAATGGGAGCTGGGTATGGTGGCATATGTCTGTAATCACAGTACTTAGGAAGTTAAGACAGGAGGATCACAGGTTCGAGACTAGCCTCAGCAACTTAGTGAGAATCTCAGCAACCTAGCAAGAACCTGTTTCAAAACAAAAATTAAAATAGGGCAGGGGGTATAGCTTGGAGGTAGAATGCCTCTGGGTCCAATTCCCAATAACCATCCCCCCCCCCCACAGGAATGCCAATGGGGAACAAAAAAGGAATGGTTGCTTTTAAGTGTATATGTTGTTGAAACAGGAAACTGTTATGTACTGATGACGTAAATACATAAAATACTCAAGTAGTATCTGAACCCTGGTGAGCAGGCAGAGATGGTAACCCTGCTGGCAGGGAGGAAGCTCCAGCCCATCCATCTGGAGAGTGTTCATGGGGTGAGTGGGAGATGATTTGGGGACATTGATGCCCACTAGACATACTCTCAGGATTTATAAAAAATGAGCTACAGAGTAAATACCTTCCTGCACATAAGACTTGGACACATAGCTCTTCAGGAGAATGTCACATGATGCCAGAGCGTAGGGTCTGCTCCTGGGAGACACCACCTCCAAACCCCTGCACCATTGGACAGTGATGCATCTTTGGGAGCCATCAGGGTTCCTTAAAGTGTTTTCGTACTTCCTACATGACTGAGTTTCCTCTGGGAGAGGAAGCAGCTTTTGGCATTCTGGGACAGTTATTTAAATACTTGTGGTGAAAAGTCTAATATTAGAGTGGGAAGAGAGGGACTTTAGACATCATGGAATCCAATCTGCTTATTTTGTTTTTATTTTTTTAATTCCACATTCCTGAAGCTGAATGTAGATCTAGAGAGAATTTCACAACCAAGAGTAGCTGGGAGAGATGGAGGAGTGGTGGGTTTGCATACCCAGAGTACTGTCATCATTCCCATCCAGTGCTTCTCCTGTCCCAGTCTCTTCAACCAACCGCTGACTGGAGGTCTCCCTCCAACCTCATCCCATACGGAGCACCCCTTTTGCAGAGCAACACTGCTTGGACCCAGGCCCTCCAAACTTGCTTTTCCAGATCCAGACCCTCAGCAAACAAAGAGCCCACCTGTCATCTAGGCTCCATGCAGGTGCAATGCCTAGGACCCATAGAACTCTTATGGACCCCATGGAAGTCACAGTGTGAGTGACCTTCACCTGGTCCTACTTTCCTGCAAGGCAAACCCCAGCATTTCACAGGGCAAGAGGCCAAAGCCCAGGAAGGCCGGAGCTTGCCCACCATGGCTGCAGTGCACTGCTCACAGCTCGCTTCTGTCTGCTGCTTCTTTGTAGGACATCACTGCAATTTCTACCTAAAACGATTTATTCCAGCGCTGATTTTCCCCTACCCTAATGTAATTGTACTTTAATCAATACAAAATTTCCTGTGGAACAACTGAGAGGGGAGAGGAGGAGAGAAGCCCAACAAATGTGAATTGTTGTTTATTTGTCTCCCTTAAACAATGTTTCACGTTAAACCAGCTGCAAATGAAATGAATCCTATTATAACTGTCTTGGAAAAAATAGCTGCTGAGCTCATAAATTCATCGAGCTTCCTGGTTCCAAAGGCCTCTCCTAAAATAATATTAAGTATTCCTGTGCTCTGTAAATACAGGCCTTCACTTAGTAGACAGTGAAGGAATTACAATCACAGAACCAGGTTGGGGACCTCTCCTGTCTCCTCCCAGGTCAGAGGTTTTGTACTGATCATGAACAAGAATGGGGAGAATCATGGCTTCCCAGGACAGTGACTCTGGACCCAAATGTCACTCCTCTGAGCATCTCTCCAGCCCAGTACACAGCCCCTTTCTTAGCCTGCTTCAGCACCTTCTGCAGTGTGTCATCAGTTTATCAGGGCACAGGTTTATCTCAGACCTTGTAAGCAGTTGGCTGTGATCTGTGGTCTTTGGAATCAGACAGACCTGGGTTCCAGAACGACGTTGAACAAGATATGTATAATCTCTCTAAGCCTCGATTTCCTCATCTATAAAATGGAAACAGTAAACATACCCCTCATGGGATTGCTGCCACGAGTGAATACACACTCCGAGCTTAGCACTTGCCTGTTTGTAGTGCATGTTTAATAACAGGCACATTCTATCAGGCCAGTGTTCGATACCTGAAAACTAACAGGTAGCCTGAGGATTTCTGTTTGTGGTGGTTGTATTCTCTAGTTTGGCACAAAGCATTTCGATGACTGCAGTGTTAATAAACATCGGGAAGTGTGTCTGGCATTTTGCAAACTGGACCGTATCTTACCTGTCCAGGTGTGTGAGATCTTCTCAGAAAAATGTTTCCAAGTTGGTGCCCCTTGAGTGTTGTCAGAGATGAAGTAAGTTCATCAAGTTTAAGATCCCGAAGCCTTCGATGTGTTTCCCTCCATGTAGGTCTCTTAACACCTGTCTGTTACATTCCTACTGGGCATATGAGGATGCACGAAGCAGAAAAGAAACACCCGAGCTGGGTGTTACTAAACTCCATTATCCTTCTGTCAGATGTCCGCAGCAGAAGAGACATCAGCCCTCGGCAACCCGAGTTTCTGAAGGGTTTCGCTACCTGTCTTCTGATAGAGGCTTGTTGGAAGCAAATGGCATCTTCAACTGCTTTTCTTTTTGCAGGTTTAGAAATCTTATTTAAATCAACATAATGAGACACTTTCAACAAAATGTAATCATTCTCACTTCTCCATGTGTTGGAAGAAGCAGCATCACAGTGGGGAAGTTGGGGTGCCGTCGAGCTGGTTATTTTTACACAAACATGCATCCTCACTACATGTACTCTGGCTTGTTGCGGTGTCCCATATAGATGGGTTTTTGTGTCTGCAGTAAAGAAATTGTACTGCAGAAGAATTAAGAGGACTGCTATTTCAAGGTGATTTTGAAAGAAGCAGAAACCTTAGACCAAACAGAATAGCTGGACCAGCTCTCTCTGAGCGAAAGTGTTCTCAGGCTCATGTCTGGAGAAGGACCATTCCCCAGTTGACAAGAAGGCTCTGTGGAGGGGGAAATGTAAGGCTCCGTTAGAGTATAAGGATTTGCGAGGCCAATGGAGTTGTCATTTTGTCTTTTACAACAGAGATGGATTTATATATTACATATCGGTTCTGAATTTAAATATATATATTTCTCCAGGTATTGTGGCATAAGCCTGTAATCCAAGTACCTGTGAGGCTGTGAGACAGGAAGATCACAGGTTTGAGGCCAGCCTCAGCAACTTAGCAAAACCTTCAACAACTTAGCGAGACCCTGTCTCAAAATAAAATAGGGCTAGAGGTTGGAAAACCATATATATATATATACATATATATATATACATATATATGTATATATATATATATGTATATATATATATATGGTTTTCAAGAATGTATGACCAAAGAAATGATAAAAGAATCATCTCATTTCTTCTATCAGAAGAGAGACAGTCCCATTGTGGTTCCTTATGAAGGCGTAACTCAAAGCATTCTAACCTAGATGTCATGTGGAGGATAATTTTACTGTAAGCGTTTCTTCCACAACCTCTTCAGAACTTTTGTCCTAGCTCTGAACCCTGCCCCACCCCTTAGAGAAAGGCAAGAGGGGATTTGGCTGGCCTTTGGAAATGGTGGCATTAGAAGCTCCTTGGTTTTACTCTCCTTCTTCTACATTAAAGGATATGATTTTACTTCTAGATTTTAAACATAACATAGCTATAATATGAAAGAACCACCAGGGTGGTAAATTATATTGCCTATTAGTTTAGAAGTTGGCTGTCTAAACAAAAGAGCAAAAATGACTTAAAGTTATTGGATTGATTGAAAGATGGAGGGTCCTGATGTATCTCAGACCTTCCTTTCCCACTGCTTAAGACCATGTGTTGAGGCTCCTTCAGACATTGGTCCTGTGTGTCTCTGGCTGAATCCCTGGAATAACTGTTGTTGAAAGTCCTCTAAGTTTCAAGATTTGTTACTAGATCAAGAAAAGGGTGTTTGGGATCTCCCACTTGGCTTGAAATAAGGACCTGAAAGCTTAACAGTCAATAAAAAGAAAGGTGGGGAAGATGAATGCTAATTTTAGGAAAGCCCAGAGCTCAGTCTCCTCATCCAAGGCCAGCCCTTCCTTCTCCTGTTTAGAAATGAAGAATTGCAACAACTTTGCTTACAAGGATGAGAGAGAGAGAGAGAGAGAGAGAGAGAGAGGTGTTTTTTCTTCTTCTTCTTCTTCTTCTTCTTCTTCTTCTTCTTCTTCTTCTTCTTCTTCAGTCAGAGGAGACAAACATGGAATTTTTGTAACATGTAATATTTGCTGGTATTTAAGTATACTTTGGTGGTATCTTGGCTGGCATTCAGAGGCTGTTGAAATCATTTTGATTGTGAAGAGTGGCTAAGTGGGGCTGTTAAATTGTGCTTTGTGAATTACATTTAGCGACAGAGTATCAGCTCCGTCTGCCTAGTGAATGATCACACCTATTATCTGGATGTTCTCCTTCCACATCCCACCTGGGGGAAAAAAAATCAAATTGGGTTTGAATTTCAGTCAAGGCAAAATATATTAGTAATATCCTTCATCATTAAAAAAGACCTCAGCAGCTAACATGCACCATGTATGAAGTGCTGGCCCCGTTGAAGATGTGGCAAGCCAAGTGCCAGAAATAAAATTGAAAAAGGACGTGTTTGAATTGTAGGCGACGCTGTTGATGTAATCTGACTTTCTTCTGCATGGACCTGCTCATAATCTGAATTACAGTTTTTTAAACCCCTTATTGCACTGGCCACAGCTTTTGAAATTTCAAACTGGAAGATGAAATTTAAAAAACATCTTTTTTTGGAGCCGGGTCATAAATACCTGCTGAGTGCTGAGCTCTGTGGTGCGTGTGGCATTTTGATTCTTCACCTCTCAGGTGCTGTTGCTCCCAGCCAGAGCACTTTAATTACAGCCTCCTCCCTGGCTCACACTGGTTACCATCTTGGGGGCTGAAGACGCTCTTTGCTTTTGAGGAGGCAGCAGCAGACAGACATGGGCGCTGTGCTTAAGTCCATTCTCCAGGCCTCCGAGGCAGTCTGACTATTTGCAAGTCACGTAATCTCTTTTCTCCATCAGTTTCCCCATCTGAAAAATGGGGCTAGTGTTAATAACCTCCCATATAGCATTTGTCTAGAGGAAGCCAGAGAATGTGTTCAGTGACAGGCACCAGAAGACTAGTGAGTACTGGTTGCTTTACTTACCTGGAGAGTTTCTGTATATCTTTCAAGACAGCTGGAGCTTTCTCTGTGCTATACAGACTTTCTTGATGTTTATTTTTGCCAAGACTCTGCCTCTTCTGCTGTGACTCTTGTCAGGATGTTTGCTTGTACATCTGTCCACATGCCACCCCCTCTGCTAGGCTTAAGGGAGAATGGTCATTCTTTGGTCTTTGTCCTCCTGCCACCTACTGCTCCCTAACCCACATGAGGTGCTCCTCTGGGCTCTGAGCAGTCACTAGGTGGTTGGCTATTTTCACATTGAATACAGTCATGTTGGTAATGTAAAAGGAGTGTTTTTCTGAACTGTGTATATATGATGAGAGTTGAGTGGTTTGTTGATGTGCTTCCAGAGGGGTGACAGGTGGAGAGATCTACGTGTGAAGGTATTTTATGCAGTGGTCATCTCTGTTTGAGATTATCTTCCACATAAGGCAAAACCAAGTTTTACTTGGATACAAGACTAGATACATCATGAAACGAGATGTTTGCTTCTCATCAGTTTGTAAAATCATAAGGATCCCAAAGCCACCAGCTGACCAGAAGGCCTATAAGAGTTGACTGACAATATGGTGAATTTACCAGAGCCCTTCTCAGCGGTTTTGATCCATGCAGAGAGCAGCTGGAATATGAGGAGAACAGTGTGGGGTTGAGTCCTAGATGGCTTGTCCCTGCTATTGGCAGGGTGACCTTGTGCAAGTCTCTCCCCCATTGAGATTCCATGACTTCCTGTATACAATGGGTAATACTCTTTACAGATCTTGAGGTAGATTGTGTTTGGATTAAGTGAATCTCAGTATGTGAAGGGGCTTCATATACTCTGGAGTGCTATAGATGAGTGATTACACTGTTTCATAAACCATTTGTAATTATGCAGTGTTACACAGAGTGTGTTCCCAGGAAGGAGGTTGAAGGAGCGCAGCACTTGTTGTAATGAACATTTTGCTACCTATTATGTTCCCCAAAATGTGATCAGAGAAATGCTAGCTTGATGAGGTGAAGGATGAACTATACAGAAGTTGGGTAGGAACAGGAAAGGTGGAGGAGAGGGCTACAAGGTAAGATAAATTCAGGAAAGGCAGCAGTCCATCTCCTGTAGACTAAAATGACTATTAGCATGTTAGAGTTCCTAAGAAGACTGTCCATGTAAGCTGACAGCTCAGTGCTTTCCATAGTGTGGCACCCTTTCCCCACATAATGGTAGGTAATGTGCAGCCTTCTTGGCACACTGACCTGCTGGATCTTCTCTTGGCTGGACTAAGCAGAAGCCAGGCTGCAAGGGAGACCAGTGATACAAACTTCAGGGCCCGTAGAGAGCAAGGTAGAGCGTAGGCAATGGATGCAGGGAGCATGTGAGAACAGAGTTACCAACCTGAATATCCAGGAAAAAAAAATACCAACATTAATTGAAAGTCTATCACACATTTCACTGGGTATTAGGAATTCAGATGCACTGAAGATTTAGTTCCCACCCTTCAGAGAACTCATAGTCTGCAAAGAAGAGCCCAACACAAGCAAATAAGTACAATCAAGTGTTGAAACTATCTTAAAAATTAAGCTGATAAACAATGATCTAAATAGCATATTTCTTGAAGCAATAATATAGTCTCTAGAACAAGGGCCAGATAAGCTGGAGGGTAAGCATTTTAGACTTGTGGGCCATAAGGTGTCTTTAGGAACTACACAACTTTGTAACTACTCAGGTGTGCTGTTGGAATGCAAAAGCAGTCACAGATCATATGCAAATGAATGGATATGGCTGTGTTGCAATAAAACTTTATTTATAAAAAGATAGCATCAGGCAAGATTTGGCTCACAGTGCTAACCCTTACAGATGTAAGCAGTCTCACAGAAATCTAAGAGATACCCAGAATAAGACCCCATAGCACTGGGAACTCATAATAGGAAACCACAGAATTATAACTGGAATGAATATATGAGTCACCAGCAATTTGTTTATTGTGTATTTTATGAGAAAGGGTAAGATGGTCTGGATATTAGCCATTGGGACAAGGAGGACATTTGCAGTGGAAATGGTTTTCAGAAGATGATAGGTATTATGGGAAATGTGTGTAAAGCAGATTCCTCCTCCTCCTCCATCTTGTCAGCATATCCAGTTCTAACACTGTACGAAAAGAAAGGAAAACGGAGCATATCCGTATCATCAGCTTTCAGTGATGTTGTTCCACGGTGGGTGTCCTGTGAGCGCACATTAGAAGGTGCTGGAGTTTTTATATGACTGTGTTGCCGTGAGATTGAAGAGTGGTTTCAGTTTCCAGTAGGTTTTATAAGTGTCTCCTTTGGATGTTAAACCAATTCTAGTATTTTATACACTAGAAAAAAAGAAAGAAAGAAAATATCCCTTCTGAACAACTGATGCTTTTCCGGCCTCATGACAGAAAGCAGAGCAGATGGTTTGTGGCTGTGGCACTAGGTGAACTTACAGCTAGTTAGCACAAGAAAAGAGATGCAGCCCAGAGGAGGGGGCCCTGGCCAGGTTTTATAGTGGATGCTTTTTTTGTTTTTGACAGTACTGGAGATTGAACTCAAGGGCATTTTACCTCCAAACTACACCCCCAGTCCTATTTTTTTAATTCTTTATTTTGAAACAGGGTATCACTAGGTTGCAGAGAGCCTCACTAAGTAGCTGAGGCTGGCCGAGAACCCGGATCCTCCTGTCTCAGCCTCCCAAGTATTGGGATTACAAGTGTGTCACCATGCTCAGCGGAAGCTTTTTTTTTAAAAAAAGTTATCATTTTACTTTCACTTGGTATTTGTCATATCATTCACTAGAAGCCAAAGGTGGCAAGCAAGGATCTCTACTAAAATAGCAACACTAGTGTGGTCGTTGGGCCTTTGTTAGAGTCTTGGGTGTCAAATACCACTCCAGTGGATTTTCCTTTCCTTGCAGTTGTGCTTTCTGAATCTTTTTCCTGGAGTCAAAAACAGAAAAGACAGCTTGGGGATCAGGCCATGTACCCAGTTCAGCCCCATTTCTCCAAAGGTCCTCTTCAGGCTCAGGTTGTCGAACACAGTGCTCTTCTGATTTTGTCTCTGGTGTACTCTTTTAAGCTTTGATCTCCAATATGGTAGCCACCAGTAACCCTTGAAATATGGCTTGTCCACACCAGATTTCAAAAACTTAGTATGTAAAAAATAATGAATGCTATATCACTAATAATTCTTTTTTTTTTTTTCTTTTGCGGTACTGGGGATTGAACTCAGGGGCATTCTACCTCCGAGTTCTACCCTATTTTATATTCTTTATTTTGAAACTGAGTCTCACTAAGTTGCAGAGTGCCTCACTAGGTAGCTGAGGCTGGCCGGGAACCCGGATCCTTCTGGTCTCAGCCTCCCGAATGCTGGGATTACAAGCGTGCGCCACCACGCCCGGCTCCTAATAATTCTTTTTGTTGATCACATATTGAGATTATATTTTGGTCAATCCCCAGCACTACAAAAAATAAAGAGATAAAGAAATTATATTTTGGATAAAATAGATTAATTATCTATTTTAATCTATCTGTTAATTTTAATATTGTAATTAAAATTAATCTCATCTGTTTTACATTAACCTTTTCAATGTTAATTACTTATTTGACTTGCATGATATTTTTGTTGAATAGTACTGCTCTAAAAGGTTTTTTTTTGTTTTTTTTGTGGTACTGGGGATTGAACTCAGGGCATTCTACCTCCGAGTTCTACCCTATTTTATATTCTTTATTTTGAAACAGGGTCTCACTAAGTTGCAGAGTGCCTCACTAAGTAGCTGAGGCTGGCCAAGAACCCGAATCCTTTGGTCTCAGCCTCCCAAGTACTGGAATTACAAGCGTGCGCCACCACGCCCAGCTTTCTAAAAGATTTTTGAAAACTCTCTCATATACATATGTGTATACACACACAGACACACACACACACACACACACACACACACACACACACACATATACACATGTATTCCTTTTAAGAGGATATTTACATTTTTTTTACCATGAGTTGGAATAAGTTTTTTGTTAGTAGGTAGAAAATTCTAGCCAGGCATGGTGACACATGCTATAATCCCAGTATTTGGGAGGCTGAGACAGGATCATGGGTTTGAGGCCAGTTTGGTAGAATGCCCCTGGGTTCAATGCCACTATAAAAAAGAAAAAAGAAAATGCTAAACATGATATAGAATAAAATGAGATGTTGATTTACTATCATTAGAATAAGAATTATATATGATTTGATAAGATTTTAGCCTTTTTATTAATTTTAAAATTTGTGGCTAATAAAGCCCAACAGTTCTAAAATAAATCATGTAAAATTGTATCCATAGGTTTATCCAATTTATGTTCAAAAATGCAGTATTCCTGTAGATTTCTCTAGCTACCTTTTAAGAGATCAGCATCACTACCATTTTTTGGTCTGGCTTTTCTGAGTTCAGAGCATCCTCTCACAGTCCAAAGTGCTCTCTGTTTCTGTCGCCAAACGTTTCCTGTAATAGAAATATGTGCAGGAAGAGAAGGCTCAAAAGCCTGTAATTTGAGGTGCTTTGGTAGATAAATAAAGGGATCTTCCCCAAAACAAGTATTTTGAATTTTGGTCATAATCAGATTAAGGATGGGTGATGGGTGAAGGAGATTGGCTGTACTGGATGCTGGCTTATTCTTGGGCAGATGGGTTGAGAAGGGATGGTGAGGATCTGTCCCATCCCTATCTAGGTTCCCCTCAGCAAGCCTTTGTTTGCCCTCAGGGTCAGGATTCACCAATTTGAACACTAATTTAAGATGAGACACTGGTAGAAGAAAGAGGCCTTTGCTCTCCCTTTGGTGGTAAGACACTCCAGGAGCCCAGTGATAAAATGGAAGGAAACAGTGCAGTCATATAGCTCCCTTGCCACCTTAGGATACAAGCACCCAGGTTGTGCAATTGTTTGGACATAGCTTAGAACTTTGAGGGAGAGATTCAGAATTTCAAGTGGTAAGGTTATTGGGGAGAGGGAAAAAGGGAGAGGGAGCAGGAGAGGGAGAAGGGACCATAAAAGGATTGCTTAAATTCATGGCCTTTCATCTAAGAAGGTTGAGCAGGTAATGACGGCAGAGCTCTTGGGCAGATATCTTTCTCCAGATCCAGTCAGCCTTTTAGGAAGAGTTGTTGGTCCAGAGCCTAGGGTGAAATAATGATGAAAGGGTCAGATGTTGATTGCAACACTCTCTGTAGGCATTTACACATGTTAATACTCTTTAAAGGCCTAGGAGGGATACCAAGGAATTAAGTCAATGATTCTGGGTCCTCCAGAAGTTTATAGTGTAGATGCTTATTGGAGAGACACCCTTTCCTCCCAAGTAACAACTAAGAATGCACATACATGGAAAATTTAACCCTTGCCAGATGTTCCCTTCCTCTTTGGTTGTATAAAGCATGCACAATATAAAATTTATCATTTCTGCCATTTTAAGTGTATAGTTCAGTGGCATTAAGTGCATTCATAATATTATATAACTACCACCATCTATTTATAGAACTTTTTCATCACTCTAAACAGAAACTGTACCGATTAAGCAATAACTTCTCATTCCTTCCAACATACCCTTCCTATCCCAACCAATACCTGCCAACCTCTATTCTACTTTCTCTTCCTATGAATTAACCTATATTACATACAGTGGATTCACACAATACTTGCCCTTTTGTGTCTACCTTATTTTACTTAGTGCGATGCTTTCAAGGTTCATCTATATCATAGCATATATCAGAATTTCATTCTTTTGATGGCTGAATAATAGTCCATTGTGTGAATATATCACATATGTTTATCTCTTCATCTGTTGATGGACACTTGGGTGGTTTCCACTTTTTGGCTGTCGTGATAATGCTGCTATCAAGATTGGTGTGTAAGTATTTGAGTCTTCTTTTTCAAATCCTTTGCGTATGAAACTAGGAGTGGAATTACTGGCTCATAAAGTAATTTTATATTTAACTTTTCAAGGAACTTACAGACCATACTACACCATGCTAATGTATGAGGGTCTCCATTTCCCTACATCCTTAAGAGTTCTTAGTATTTTTGTTTTGTCTTTTATAATAGCCATCCTAGGGGGTGTGAAGTGTTTCTCATTGTGGTTTGGATTTGTATTTCCCCAATGATTAACAATGTTGATCATTTTTCATATGCCATTTGTATATATTTGGAGAAATTTCCATTTAAGTCCTTTATGTTTTTAATTGGATCATTCACATTCTTGTTAATTGAATTGCAGGACTTCTTTATATATTCTGGGTATGAATCCCTTACAAGGCATATGATTTGCAGATATTTTCTCCCATTCTGTGTCTGTTTTACCATTTTTCTCAATAGTGTTCTTTGGTGCAATTTATTTTCTAATTTTGATGAAGCCAAATTTTCTGTTTTTGCTGCTGTTGTTATCTGTACCTTTGTTGTTACAAGGTACATAAAGAACCTTGTGAAATCTGAGGTCATAAAAATATTTATGTTTTCTTCTAAGAATTTTATAGTTTTAGCTTTTGAATTTGGGTTGTTGATCCACTTTTAGTTACTTTTTTATGTATATGAAGGTAGAGGACTAACTTCATTCTTTTCCTTGGGATATCAAACTTTCTCACTACCATTTGTTAAAAAGATTATACTTTTTGCATTCAGTGGTCTTGGTATCCATGTCAAAAATCAATTGACCATAGATGTGAGGGTTTATTTCTGGACCCTGTTCCTTTGCATTAGTACATACATTTATCCATATGCCAGCACCACATCTTTTTTCTGTAACTTTGTAGTAAGTTTTGAAATCCAGAAGTGTGATTCCTCCAACTTTGTCCTTTATTTTCAAGATTTTTTTGCCTGTTTCATGGTCCTTGAAAAATTCATATATTTATTTGCCAGATGTTCCCTTCTTTTTAAATATTGCAGCTGAAAATGCAGACAACCAAAGGAAGAAATAAGAATTGCAGATAATCTCACAACCTGGGGCACCTGCTGTTAATTATTTATAAATATTAAACAAGAAAATATGTGGTACCACTCCACACCCAATGATATAGCTATCAAAAAGAGAACAGCAAGTGACAGGAGCATATGGAGCCCTCAGAACCCTCACACACAGATGGGGAAAAGGTGTGCATTTGCTTTGGAAAATAGTATGGTAGTTCCTTAGAAGGGTGGACATAGAGTAACCGTATGACCCAGCAATTCTATTCTGAAGCGTATATGCATACACAAGACAAATGATGACATATGTCCACACAAACTTTCACACAAAACATTGATAACAGCATTATCCATGATAACCCAAAATTGAAAACAACCTACGTGTCCATTAATATATCAGCAGATAAGCAAGATGTGGTATAGCCATTCATTGGAATATTATTTAGCCATAAAAAGAACGAAGTTCGGATATGTGCTGCAATATAGATGAACATTAAAAACATTTTGCTAAGTGAACTGAGCCAGTCACAAAGCACCACATAGATGTATGACTTCATTTATAATGAATGTCCAGAATGGCAAATCTATACAGACAGAAATAAAGTTAGTGGTTATATGACTGGTGGGGAAAAGAGAGTTCAGAATTTCTTTGGGGGATAATGAAAATGGTCTCAATTTGCTTGTGATGAGAGTTGAAAAACTCTGTAGATATACTAAAATCTTGTACCCTTTAAATGGATGAATTGTAGCCTCAGTAAGGCTATGAACAAAGCACAGGAAGCTCAATATATTATCTCACACCTTTTTTTTTTAACATAATATAACAGACACATCTTTGTAAGACCTGAAATGTTATTTAACTTAAATATTTTAATGGCTCCGTAGCTTTAATGCAAGTAGAATACAATTATATATTACATATATCATACATAAACATAAGTAAACACACATGTATATATACATGGACATATATGTAAATATATATATGATGCCTTCTAAATGATAGGCATTTAAATATTAATATTAGTCATTAGATAGGCACTAGGATATCAAATAACACAAATATGTTATTTGCTGTTTAGTTTTCTATACACACTTTTTTCCTGATATAAATTATGTTGGCAATTATTAGATTAGACTAATTAGTGTTGACTATTTGTGAAATCATCACATCCACAAATGTCATGACAAATAGTGGTTTGTCATTTTGTTAATGCCCAAATTTGTATCTCACATGCTGAGAGACTGATGTGTGGAAGTTAATCATTTGGCTATTGATCTGTCCAGTGCTGCACCATAATTAGGTTTATTCATGAGTTGGGGTTCGGGAGAGTATCTCAAATGTCAAGGGTTTATACAGCTGCTGCAGTAAGGGAATTGCAATTCTTGCAATGATGGCAGATGTAAGATACAACTTGAAAAATAAAAAGCCACATAGATTTTCCCCTGAGGGGGAAGAGAACAGAAGTCATTTGAATTTTTAAGGCCAGTTCTGCTAATGACTGTTTGGTTAATGTCTCTTATAACAACTCTGGCATGGTAACCATAGGGGCTGATTAGGTCTTACTGGTAGCTCCTCATAAAACAAGAGAGGACTGAGTTTAACTAAATTCAAATCCAACAGAATAGCCTTACCTGGGTCACTAGTAAGTAAGTAAGTAAGTAAATAAATAAATGCACAAGTTGATCTCTGAGAAAACTTTTTGTATGATTTGGAATAGGAAATATGTTGTCTAGGCTTTGGCTCCCTGATGTCCCGGGTTTTTTTTTTTGTATTTTCTTCTTTAGTTACTAAAACTCATTTATACTAAAAGCAAATGGCTGACTACAGTTTAAAGGTTAACTTGTATAAAGAGAGGGTAAGTCAGCTGGGTGTGGTGGCACTCACCTGCAATCCCAGTACTTGGGAGGCTGAGACAGGAGGATCACAGGTTCATGGCCAGGCCCAGCAATTTAGCAATGCCCTCCGCAACTTAATAAGACCCTGTTTCAAAAATAAAAATAATATAGGGCTGGGGGTGTAGCTCAGAGGCAGAAGCGCCTGGATCTCCAATATCATGAAAAGAGGAGAGAGAGAGAGAGAGAAAGGAGAGAAAGCGAGAAAGAGAGAGAGAAGGGGGGGGGGGTAGGTCAAGGCCCTCAGATGTGGTCATAACTTTATCTACATACACAGCAGTCTGACCAGGAGGTCTCACCAGGATATATTCATTGCATAATCCCTGTCTTGTGTGACATTTAAATTTGGCTGAGATGAGCCATATGGAAATAAGATGCAAAATTCTCAACTCAAATCCTGAGTGGCTCCTGACTGTTGCTTGTAATTCAGGGGCCACTTGGGAGGACCTGGGAGGTGGGGCTGGCCAGCTTCCCAGAGGTTCCTTTGTTACTCAGAGTGATAGCAATGCTTGTTTTTATGTTTTGAAGCAACAGTAAGGGCAAGAGCTTACAGTAACATATTAATACATGTTTTTTATTTGTGTGTGCATCTCTCTTAAGTGGCTTGCTTTTGGAGACAGCTGGTGAAAACCCTTCGTTACATATCTGAAATATTCTTTGTTCTGTTTGCGACCATACACTGATGTATTTTCCCACATTTTTTTTAAGTTCTCCAGTGATGTTTTTGTTGCCTATCCTGGGAAGATCTGTGTTTCCATTTATCAAAACAAATGGCAAGCTGGGGACCATTTAAAGTGGTTTTTTTAGTTAATAAAGCCAATCTCCTTGCTCTGTTATGTTAAAAGTACATTATCTTTTTATTGCCAGTTGGGTATGGTGAGGTCTGTTTTCTGTCCTCACAATCTCAGGGCGGCCCCCACTTGCTTACTGTGTAGAGCATTACAAAATCATTAAGGGTGGGGCCACACCAGCTGACTTACAGTACAAGCCATTTCTCAAAATAACCACAACAGTGCAATACTGATGTGTAATTTACGTCACAGTATGTTTTTATGAAATAGTTTGTGGCATTTTCATTTCTATTCCGGATGGAATCTTGTTCTCTCTCCCTTTTAATCAGGCATTTAATTTATTTTTATTATTAATATTTTCCACTCCATGTCTTGGCATGCCTCCAATTTAACAGCTTTGATGGGGGACGGGGGTGGGGGGGAGGAAGCGTATACACACACACACACACACACACACACACACACACACACACACCAACTGATGTTTTCTCACCCAACTCTAACATCAGTTTAACTGCAAATGTATTTTCCCCTTTGATGTGTACTAACTTTGACTACTAACTTTACTGCCTTCAGAGAGATTTAGAAATACAGCAGGGCACATTACACATTTACACAGAACTATTACCATGAATTGATAAAGTTGATGTACAACTTTGGAATTTTAAACACTTTCAGCCAATTCAAGCTATTTAGTCATATACCCTGCTGCATTTTCCCTTTACAAATGTCTTTCTGTATAATGTCCTGTAATTAGAACAGGAAATCATTGAGTAACTGTAAGATGAATAAGAGCACTTAGACTGAAAGGAAAATTACCTTCCGAGAAATTATATTCTGTTTTTTTTTTTTTTTCCCCTGCATGTTACAATGTTGGTAATGATAGTAACAGCTGTAGCTACTCTTATCTGTAGAATGTTCATGCTTAGGTTTTCTGAAATAAAAAAAAATTCATTTTCAGTAATAATCAAAGATGAATGGACAGAAAATAGGAAATGCCTAATTATGACAAATATTCGGTGTCACAACAGAGCAGCAATTAAATGGAAACTTCAATATAATCGTCAATAGCAGTAAAAATTGGAGTAGTGCCAGGTATATAAAGTTGATGCTTTGCCTTTGGTTGGTTGCTAGGAGCACAGAGAAAAGTAGAAAGCTTTGAGAAAGGAATGTCTAATGTAATAAAGTAACAGAAGGAAGCATAAATCATTGTGAGAGCCTCTCAAATTGACATTATTTTACTTAAATTGTTTCAAAACTAGACATTAAGTTTTACAACATGAGCAAATTCATATTTGCTTGAAAAAAAAAGAAGAAAAACTGTACATTGTCTTTGAAGCATGAGGGACATTGTGTTTCAAACTTAGCTTTCATACATATTTGGAATCTTTTAAGTGAAAATCTTTAAATGTTTGTTTCTATTGGCATCCAAATGCATTTGCCCTAATACGATTAAGAGAACTAAAGGGCAAAATACTTGGCAGATTTTTCAGTTGAGGTAATTAGGTACAGGAAGGAACATGCATATTTTTTCCACCAGGCTCTATAAAATCCTGGTGTGCAGGTTTTTGTTTTTTTTTTTTAAGACTTTTTTTTTTTAAGCTTACTGATGTTAGGGGTAGATTATAGTGGTTTTCAGTAAGCATAATAGTGTGATGTTTCTGAAAAAAGCCTCCTCCCCCCCCCCCCAAACCAGAATGAAAAAGAAAGTTACATTTCTAAATTGTTGTGTAAGAGATAAAAGCAAATTTCTCCTCCGGAATTTATATTTTCAGGCTTCTGTGCATTTGGCCACCATTAAAGATTTTAAAAAACCAGCATTATGGCTATCTGAAAGTCAATGCTCCATTAATTCATTGTGTTTGCCATTTCATGCATCTCTTTTTGTACAAAGACAACTTGAGCAACGTGCTATTCAGAGTGAATGCCCGCTCTTACCCTCTCCCCCTCCCTGTCCCCACCCCAGCCCCACTCTGAGGATTAAAGCAATGGTATACAGTTACTATTTGAAAAGCCTGGGTGGAGTCTCATGTTATAATTACAGTTTCTCTGTGGAATTCTGTTTTGGACTTTGAAAATATATAAATAAGTGAAAAATTGACATTGAGAGAGGTTAACAAAACGTGTAATTATGATATAAGCACAGGATTAGAGTAATTTTGGTTGAGCATTACAAGCAGTGTACTTTAGGTATTAACTTTTAATAGGCAAAGTTCTTTTTATTGAAGTTGAAATGAGGTTTAGTAATTTGGGGTCTCTTATTCCCTTTAAATACTCCATTTAAAAATAGGCCTGCTCACATTTTTTGTTGGTGGTGGTGGGGAGGGGGAATTGAAAAATGGGATGATACTTAAATAGACTAGTATAATCGTGGCTTAAAATTTTAGTCTTGGGTACCAACAATTTATTGCTAATCATTTTCTGGTGATTCAAATCAATTAATGTATATATAATCCAAACAACTACAACCGTGCAACCGTGTGTGTTAGCAGAACAGTCCTTAGGGTAGTACTTTGATTTTTTTTTTTTCCCTATGTGGGTGTGGTTGAAAGAAAATCTTTGTTCCTAGAACACTTTGTTTGTCTTTTGCCAAACAAATGTGCAATTTATCCATTCTTTATTCATTCTTAGATTTATCTACTAGACCTTTTATGAATTAGAAAGGGGGAAATGTCTTACATAGCATTTATTGGCAGCCTTTGTTTCATGGGTAACTTTGCATAGGAATATTTGTTTTGTGTATATACAAAATGCATAATGAGGAAAGAAGTAGCTGAGGAATTTAAATAAGAATTCTTGAAAGGGTTGTTTGACTCTGTTTGTTTCACAATGTACTAGGGCAAAATAAAACATGCCAGTCATTGAACAATCTAATATTTTTTGTAGCTGTATGAAGAGGAAATTAATTTAATGCAGAGGCTTAGAAGGCAGTTACAGGATCATAGAATTTTAGATCTGGAAAGCTCTACCAAACTCCTAATTTTATACTTTGTTATACATACCTTTCATAATAAAGTGACCATGCTTTGTCCTTAGGGGAAAAAACAACAACAAAAAAACTCTCCAATAAAATAAACACATCTGCCTAAAATTCAAAGAGACTCAGGGTGTCTTTGACCCAGCTGACTTGGTTATTCCCGGTCTCATTTTACCTCTGGATCTTCTCTTTAACTGTCACCTTAGTATGCTTTGTCAACTTCCATAGAGTCCTGAGGGTCTCATGGGCTTTGTCTGGTTTTGTAACTATGAAAGGTAATTCCTCTGGGGGTGTCTAATTACAAGATTGGAAATTTGCTTCTGTCTAAACAACACCAAAATTCTGGTCCAAATGGATGGTTCTGTTCATAAGGAAGAAAGTTACCATAATTTTTGTTTTGGCATCACCAAGCATTGCCCATTAGAGTAGATCACAACTAGGCCTCTAGTCTCAGTGTGGGAAGTTTAATGGCGGGGGGGGGGGTGTGTACTATGTTTGCAAAACATAAGCTTGGTGCTATTTTCCATCCCACAAGTGGAAAGTTAATATACATGAAAGGTGCATCAATAATGTTAAATCATCATGATGAGAAAGACAATGCTCCAAAATAATAGCAAGCTAGCTTAAGCAAAATGGAATAATTCTGGCTTACAACTGGCTGAATTTGACCATACTTATGAAACAGAAATCTCATGTTTTACTTGATCCAAGGCCTCTTTCTGAATATTGTAAATTAGTTAAATATTATTTTGACTGCTACTACTGTTATGTGAGACATTTTGTTATGATGGAAAGTTCATCATACTTTAGAGTTAAAGCATCCATCCTCACTTTCTTACCATCCTCACTTTCTAGCTCTCAGAAGTCCTGGTCTGGTCACATACCTGGCTCAACTTGTTTTCCCACCTCTAAATTGGGGAATATTATCAAGTGCTGATGTGACTAATAGGGTTGTTGTGAGAAACAAAGAGGCATATATTATGTGAAAGGCCTTTGTGAATTTTAGTGTTTATCATCAGTACCGGGAATAGCATTAATATTTCCTCTGCTTTCTAAACAAAAACAGTCTCAGGCCTTCATATTTTCAGTTAAGAAAAATGTTTTGTTTTGTTTTGTTCTTTTTCTATCTTCTGTGATACCTGCAATAATCCTGAAAAAACTGGCATGGAGAAGGGAATTTAGTCTTGTAGTTTGTTCTAGATACTAGAGGGCTTAGAAGGTAAATAAAAATATGTATGTCTATATATATCCCACAACTCTGTGCATATACATATATGTATGTATATATATATATATATATATATATATATATATATATACCCACATATGAAAATATATCTGACAAATGTGTACACCCATACACACACACACACACACACACACACACACACACACACACCCCTAAGCTAAATAAGTTACTATAAGTCAAAACTAAGCTCAGATTCAGAATTATTGGTTTCAAAGTTTAGCATGCATGAGCTATCTGGGATCCCTGTTAAAAATGTGAGCTCCCATCCCCCAATCTTGGTGATTCTAAATCAGTTGTTCTTGGTGGCCAGAGTTAGCCATGTTACAGGCATCCTATGTGGTTTTGATGTAGGCAGTCCCAGGACCACTCTTAGAGACATTACCTCCACAATGAATGGTTAGTTGTAGGATTCATTTCCATGAACTGGGAGTAGAGGGAACTTGCTGTTTTTCTTTCAACAACAACAGTGAAAAAGAAGGGTTTGTGGCATGACTAGTGTTTTAGGAACTGTGTGAAGGAATGGAGAATAAACATTTTGAGCTAGGATGAGGTAGATAGGGAGAAAAAGAAGCAGCAGTCAGATCTGAGCCTAGAAGATTTCCAGAGACCTTAGCCCATCCAGAAAAGAGAGTTAGTAAGGTTAGAAATGGCTTCATCATGAAAAATGGCCAGAGAAAAACTGTAGAATGAAGGGATAGGAAGGAAGTGAAGTGTACCCAAGAGTCCAGATGATATCGTCCATGAAACCAACTGGAAGCAACTGTTCCTTCACCCTCATTCAACCTGAAAAGCACAACTTTCTCTATTTTATTTCAAAAATCTTAGAGAAACCCATGTAACTTTCTGCCTTCACGGATAGCCAGCAGAACCATAAGGTATTTGCACAATATTTACTATGAACTGTAGGTGGTATTAAGTGCTAAAAGGAGTAGGTTCTGGCAGCTCCTGGTTATACCCTTCTCTCCCATTCACAATGTCTTGAATAAATAATGTATAATAATATAAATAGAATATAATGATATTATCTACACATTGAAGGCTGCTTCTTGGAACTCCACTTACATACTCTAGACTTCTAAAGATGTTTGGTGAACAGTTCTATGAAAATTTGGGGGGCACTAACTCTATAAAAAGCAAATGTGATCCCAGAGTTTGAACTTTTTGTCTTGGTCTGCTACAAGAATCTGAAACTGGCATGTCTCGGGACATATATCAGCACCTCAAAACTAGTTTTAGTTTACAGGCTTGCCTTCAATGTAAGCATATTTCCTCTTAATTAAGTGTGCCAGCTGATAAAGTGGCTACCCACAGACCAGGCAGGAGTCTAAGAAATGCAAGCCATTAAAATATGTCATCGTGCAAGCAGCTGAACATCTCCATTGGTGAAGAAGCCTCTAGCCCGAGGAACTAAGTGAACATAATTAGAAATACATCTGGGTATTGGCCTCCTGTCTGTGGAGGTCACATGCACACCTTCCACTGGTACTGGGTATGTTCCCTCATTATGTTCTGTCCTTAGTCATTCGTCTCCCACTGGTTACCAGATGGCCATGATAACGTCGGTATCCTTAACAACTATCTTGTGCAGTTTGCTGCAGCATAGTAAGGGCTCGAAATATTGAGTGTTTTCCCTTTGGATAAGTGAGTGCCACATCTTGAAAGTGCTTACAACTGCCCTGATGGTGTGGTCATGGAGAGTGACGATAAAGTGGGTCATGGCCCCTGAATTCCATTTGACGTTGTATAGGTGGCAGGCCACCAAAGATGGGTGTTTATCATTTCTCCAGCATAAGATGAAAGAAAGATTCATCGATGCCAAATCAGGTTTTGGTAAATAAGCACAAGTTAAAACCAGGTATAAGCAAGCATTAAGATTATCATTAAGAGGAAGGTCCACTAAGTTTGCTGAAATGTTCTCCTGACTTAAGTTGGTTCTGATGGAACTCTCTCACAAGAATGCTTGGGAGTCCTCCCAGTGTGCTTCTCTGAGAAATGCCAAGTTACCAGATGGACTTGAGGAACATTCAAAGATAGGGGTATGGGTGTGGGAAGGTGGAGAAGATGGATGTATTGATCAAGTAGGTGTAGATCATGCTGCAAAAACAAATGAACCCCAAATTATGCTCACTTAAAACAACACAGGTTTATTTTCTGCTTATATTATGCATCTCATTTGGATCAACCAGCAGCTCTGCTCCAAGTTTTTTCACTTCAGGACCCAGACTGGCAGAGTAGCTGCTATCTAAGGCATTACAGATGGCTGGAACAGAGACAAAGGGAGACCGTGGTTGGTGGCACACTGGTTTCTGTCACAGTTCATTGGGCAAAACAAGTCACATGGCCACTGGACTCCTTAGAGAGTGGAAAGTATAGCCTTCCTCAGGCCCCTGAGGAGAAAAGCAAATGTTTGCTGAACAACACTAATGACCCCAGAATAGGTGACAGTACTGTTCGGACCCTTGACCATTTCTGCCAGGCCAGGTGCCCTTTTTGGAGGTCCCAAGCACTGAATAAATGATATAACCCAATATAAAAGCAATATCAAACTGTAGAAGTAAGTGTAAAGAAGCTCAAAGAATATCTGCTCTTTCCTGCTATGATAACTTAAATGCTTAAAAATATGTCAGATTCTCTTAAAACATTTTTTGGTTCTGCTGCTCACTGGTGACACAAACATTGCTTAACATGTCCACAGAGCCTTCCCACTCCTCTTTTTTCTACGAAGAGCTTATTCTCCCTGGAAAATCTGAGTGTGTATGTATGTGTGTGTGTGTGTGTGTGTGTGTGTGTGTGTGGCATGGTATGGTGTGTGCATTCTACATGGTGGTGTTCTATGTGTGTGACGTGTGTATATATGGTATATGTATATGTGCAATGTAAGGTGTGAGGTGTGGTATGGTGTGGTAGGTGTGTATGTTGTGGTAGGTATATGTGATATGTGGTATGGCATATGTATGGGGTATGTGTGTATGTATATGTGTGTCCAGTAGCATGGTATGGTATGTGTGTGTGTGTGTGTTTTATGTCTGGCCGGCAAGGCAGGGCCAGGAGGGTGCTCCCACTGCCAGACTGTGATAAAGATGAAGAGAATGAAGACGGCATCATTAGTACAAAAGCAGAAGTGGTTACTGACATCACACCATGGTTAGGAGAGTTCTCTTTGTTGTAGTGCAAAGAGTAATGGAGGTGTTTTCTTGTTTGTCTAGGGGAGGACGAGGAAGAAACGAACGTGATAGTCCTCAGCTACCCTCAGTATTGCCGGTACCGCTCTATGCTGAAACGCATCCAGGATAAGCCATCTTCCATCCTCACGGACCAGTTCGCACTAGCCTTGGGGGGTATTGCAGTGGTCAGCAGGAACCCCCAGATCCTGTACTGCCGGGACACCTTTGACCACCCCACTCTCATAGAAAACGAGAGTATATGTGATGAGTTTGGTAAGTCTTTTTTTTTTTTTCTCTCTCTCTACCTGTGATGTGAAGAGTTGTTTTTGGTTCTTATGAAGAGTAGCAAGGGGGGGACAGCGCTCGTTTCACCAGTCCTAGAGGCCAGCCCACCTTCCTGCCCCCTAAGTTACTGTGGCATAAGGCATCATGGGTACAACATGATTATTTAGTATTTGTTGTTCAAAATTTGTTGCTTTGTTGACCTTGAAATTGGACTTCAGGACAGGAAGTTTTCATGTTTTTTCTTAAAAGGATTTGACTCTTCAAATACTGATTTAAAAAAAAAATAGCTAATTAGTCCCTCTTACAAGGTACTGCAAAAATGCACAAATTAGAACCACTTCAGTACTATAAAGTGGATGGATGATGAATGGATGGATGGATGGATGGATGGATGGATGGATAAGATTCCTGTGCTCCTGATTTTTTTCACACACACATTGCCCACCAAAGAAGGAAGTGTGCATGCATACCTCTGTCTGCCTCTGCATAGCTGGCTGTCACAGCAGGTCTCTACAGACAGAGGGACTGGGAGAGAAGATTCCCCATCATCAGTTTGGGGAGCTTTGAATGGTGCAGGGACTGGAGAAGAAAGGTCAAGACCACTGTTCTCTCATATCTTCTCTCTTTCATTGTTTTGTTGAAGAGATTGAATCTTATCAGAGGTTCTCCACAGATGGAATTCCTCCTCTTACAGAGGCAGGAACACACCCGCTGGCGCCCTCCCCCTTCTCTGGGACTCACCACCATACATGGAACAAGGGAGCCTGCTGGATCCCTCACGTGCACCTGGGTGGAGAAGTTAAAAGCACTGGCCTAGAAAGGGCACAGGCTCTTTTTGAGCTAAGACATTCCCTGATTCTGCTGGCTTATCTTTCCCCCAAGGATCCCTAGTTTGCAGATTATTCAAATCCATGTTAGATTGTTTCACCTTTATGGACACCAACATGGTTTCACTAGTCCACCATGGCGGTCTCTCCCATTCTATTCTTCATGACTCCAGCAGCCCTGTTGTTGTTTCTGGGAGGGATTTACTGAGTAGATGTGTGAGCATCAGAAAAATGAAGGTGAGCAGGTGGAATATGATAATCCAGAAGGACAGGAGGAGAGAGAGGAAGGGGAGCAAAAAGACCAAAGCCTATTGTATTCCAAAGGCCATGACATTTTCCCTTATAAATTGTTTTTTCAGATGTCTTTTACAACTCTGGCTTATCAACTGACTCAATCTGTAAAAGAATAATAACATTTTTACAAGTTATGTTTATTCTTAATGTTCAAATAATATTTTTATTCATGCAGGTAAATATATCTGTTCCATTATTCAAAACCCCCTCTCATTACAGCTTAGCATTTACAATACTTCTCTTTTCAATATTTGGTCATTTTTCTTTCCTGTTCCCTGCTCCCAAACCCTGTATCCCACTTGCTGCTGAAGAGGTCTCTAAACTCCTGACACAGAACTGAAAGAATGCTTCCCCTCATTCGAGAGCATTCAGAATTAAAGCTTCACAATATAATATAATGAAAAAAATGTTTTAACCTTTTTGACTAATTTAGGAGTTATTAGTCATTGTGATTCAAAGCTGGTGCATCTAGAATTGGTAATAGAAAGAGGTTCCAATTCAATAGCGATCACAATGGTTGTTAAGAGTTACTAAATCAGTTTTAAATGTTCTTACAAACGCAAGCATCTGATTTTTCAAATGTTTTCCTGAAGTTTTCTTCTGGTATAGCTAATTTTAATGCTGTTTTTCTTCTCTAGCCCCTTAAAGTGGAAGCTTTCTTTTGGAAATAAAGGTACCTTGAGAGAACTTCTAGATGACTAGCCTAGTAATTAGAATATTAGATTTGTTTTTTTAGTTAAGTTTGTACTTTTTAAAGTAGCTCATGTTATCAAATGAACAGCAATGACAACAAAAAGCTCATTTTGACCCTATTCAAGTAACTTTTCCAACATGCCCCCTACGCCCACCTCCCTACTTCTGGCCACACGTCTACGTTTCAGAGAACACCCTCTAAACCTCCAACTGGTTGTATTTGAAATCGGCATGAGTTAGAGTGTTTGTTAAAACATGGCGTTGGGTTTCTCCAACCAACTAACAGTTGGTGGAAGAACATAAATTTAATTAGTGACTAGCATTAAACAAATGTTCCTAATATTAAACACTGCCAGATGACTGCAACACTTCTGTCAGATACGGAGAGTGCCAGGGGGCCCGCAGATGAATTTTCTACACAGTATATATTCTGTACCACACGTTTGGTAACTTCAGTAATTGGTCAAATGTAATTTAGGTAACAGTATGCCTAGGCTGTAAAAATCAAATTTTATTAGCCATATCACCAGGTGGATGGATTCGGTACAGCTGATTGCAAAGAGTTTATAGCATTTAGTGGCTACACCTTTGACACGTGAAATTCATAAATTGCCATAAAATACCTCTAAGTTCCTTCTCAAAAGAATGGTGTCTGCTTTCCCATGATTGAATAATATTTATTTTATTAACTAATATACTTTCTGCTTTCTTCTATTAAATGGGACTATGGAGTGAAGGTAGGAGGGAGTGTGCAAAAGCTAAATAAAATATGGTCCTTCCTCTTTTTGAAAGTTTAAAATCTAATTGGAGAAGATAGGATTACTACACCTGAAAGGTTAACTGATGGCATAAGAAGTCAGTAATTAAATATTTGTCCAGTGTCACAGAGAGCAAGTATGATAGGAATTGAGCAGCGATTGGAACCACTGGCATGGCAGTCAGAGTAAGGGGTCAGGGACAGCCCCATGGAAAAGACAGGAGTTGGCCTGGTGTTCAGAGATAGGAACTGCGTTATTAGAAAACTGTTGAAAAGTATAGATTGTTTAAAACTCATGTCCTTGACACTGTGTTAGGAACTGGCCGCCTTGACTTGGGTCAACATTGGTTTCTCTTTGTTCTGCCCTTGGTCACTACTCTTTGGGATGGGTTGTGTAAGTGGCCTCATGGCCTCTCTACCAGAGGGACAGGAATGCTGGCAAGTAGACCCGGCTTGGAACCTAGCTTTATTTCTTGAATAGGGTGCCATGTATGTCCTTACCTGCATTACCTGGATTCATTTCTGAAAGAGATTTTGCTATGTAGAAGACCCTCACCCGATTGCCAGACAGCTCCCCCTCCCTGCTGTTTCAATGTTGTCCACTGAACAAGTTTAATTGAACAATAAAAGTAAGGCTTTTAAATCTACAACGAGTCCCTGTAAATAAATTTTCTGTGGAATTTTATGAAGCTGTTTAATGAAAAGTTTGATTAGAAACTATTAAAGAAAAAGAGAATAGATGAAATTTCATCATTTAATCCAACATTACAGTACTGTCATTTTGATTTTTATTTACATTGAGATATTCAGAATAGAGTAAATATATCCTGGTTTTAATTAACTATCTTCCTTACTTGGGAAAGGTTATTTTAGGCTTGAAGGGTTTTGATAGCATACCATCTGCTTTCTTCACTGTATTTTATTCAAGTCCCTTCCTTGCTCATAGCGCTGTGCAATGTCTAAACCTATGACATAAGCATAAATTGAATCATATTAATGGTAGGTGATTGAAACGCTTCAGCCTGGACATCCTGTCCACATTCTTCCATCTTGTCAGTTACACTGTTTTAGAGGCAATGTGCTCTTTCTTAGCACAAGAGAATTAACTATTTTTAAAGCTGAAGCAACGGACTCCCCATTAAAGCATTATGAAAACTCATTGTATTACGCATGCAATTAGGAAATGAGATTATAATAACAATGGAGGGAAAATGGCATAGGAATGGCATTTTTTTCTTCATAAAAATCTTGACTGCTTCCACTGTCCCCTTAGAATCTCTTGACATAAGGCCTTCTTCAATAGCCCCCTACCTTGCGTTGACCTCTTTTCCCAATGATTCCTCTTTTGTAAAACACATACTGTCATTTATATTGTGTTATTGTCTCTGCTGCAGAGAAAACATATGCAGGCAAACATGTTGTCTATTTTTGCTGTTAGAACAGTAAAATGTCCACCACTTTGTAATGTACCATGTTTATATTAATATCACATGGATTGATTTCACATGTGTAAAGTGTTGACAGCTAAATCCAAACAGAGGCACAGGCAGGATAATAGATAAATGGAGAACTTTAAGATCTTAGCTCCCATCAGAGAGATGTAAGGCAATTCAATATGCATACATGAGATGAAATTGGTTCTTAAAGGTGACTGGAACTAATGGCTTAAAATATGATTGGATTTTTAAAAAGATGTAATTTATTGTGGTCTGAGTTTTGAATTGCAAGAAGAAATGTAGGAAGTCAAAATCATACTTCCATTTTTGGGGGCAGTCATGGGTATTTGTATATGTTATGGACTAGTGAACAGATGGTGGTCAAAGAGGAAGACTTTTGTCATTCACCTGGAAAGAAAAGAGATGAGAGGAACTTTCATGAGGTGTTTGATTCATGTATAGATACCATGAGTGCTGATCTTCAGGGAAAAGTCAGCTATGTCAATATTAATACATAGTTTGCTGTAGGGCCATAGAGGAGTGTAGGAGGGTATGTATAGCAAAGACTGCTAAACTCACAGGCAAATAGCCCAGGCTTAAATCAGGGCTCAATCTGATTCTCTGTGCCTTTGAGCAAGTGATAGAAAGTCCCTCACTTGCCCTGTGTGGAAAATTACGTAAACACAGCCAACTTGCTTAGTTCAGAATAAATTTGTATTTCACTTGATTTTTAAAAAAATCTTTTGGTAAGTGAAGATTCTCTACTGTTTCTATTAGAATTTTGGGTCTTAAGACAACTTGTATTCATCAGAAATTATCTTGTTCTTTGAATAATAAAGGAACCCAATCCCCTAAGGCTTCTAGGGGTTTTGCTAGCATCTTAATGGAAAAGAAAAGTTTCATACTTTTTGTGTGTGTGTGTGTGTGGTACTGAGGATTGAACCCAGAGGCATTCTACCTTTGAGCTATACACCCAGCCCTATTTTTTATTCTTTATTTTTGAAACAGGGTCTCACTAAGTTGCAGAGGACCTCACTAAGTAGCTGAGGCTGGCTAGGAACATAAAATACTCCTGTCTCAGCTTCCCAAGTACTGGGATTACAAGTGTGCGCCACCATGCCCGGCTCATACTTTTTATAGTATGTTTTAAAGAAGCTTTTCTGACTCTTCATTGGACTTTTCATTTTTTCCTGTTGGTTGAAATAATTGTACTATAGGCAAAAGAAAAAAAAGTAAAGAGAAAAAGCAGAATAGATAAGGGGACAAAACCTTGAATTTTTGTGAAAGAAAAACTCAGGATGTATAAAATTATTTTGAAGCATAAAGGATGAGCTGGACTCTGCCTCTTCCCCTCTAAACATCACGTGTTTTGCTGGAAAGGAAAGGAAAGGCAGTTGTTTTGTTAAGGATCCTGGGAATTTGTTAGCGAGTAAACATTTTTTTTTTCTTGCCAAAGTAGGTTTCATGGTTACAGTGGATTTTGATGATCAGATGTCTTTGTTCCTGGCCCGTGTCCACATCCAGGCTTTCCTTGTCTGCCTGTGCTGCCCACCCATCTCCCAAACGATAAAGAGGCAGACATCTTTCTTTAATTGAAATAAAGTGGGAAAGGAGCTGTTTCTTGAACATTGCTGTCTATGCAGAAGGCCTGCACTGCTTTGCCTTGGAAGTGTATCTAGAGGTTTCATTTACTGCTAGAGAATAGTCTAACCAAGTTGCTCTCGGTGCCTCCTTCTTAGTGCCTGTGCTGCTGAAGTAAGGACAGCAAGAATGCTCAGGTCATAATATGACACAGCCAGCTAAATCTAAATGAATCTGCCCGTAGAGGTGTCTCAAATGCACTCCATGCTACATGTAATGATTAACATGGGTTCAACTTCCAGGACAGAGGACAAAAGGAGGGCTTGAAGGCTGACCTCCTTTGTCAGAGGCCTTGGAGGCTGGGATACCATCTTCCTAGGGGATTAATAAGAAGAATTTGTAGGTTTCTCCTGTAAATTAGTTTACAGAGTCATGCTAATATGGAATGGGCAAGATTAATGTATTTCTTTTCTATTTTGGGAACTTGAAAGGAGATTTTGAAATAAGTCTGGACTCCTTTTGTAGCTGAGTGAACTCAATGGGTTATTAAACACTATTTGGACTCATGGGTATAATAAACTCTTATTCACCCCAACAGAAAGGATTTGTGTCTATATTGGCCAATATTTCACTTAGCATTTCATTTTTAAAAGCTAGGAAGCTATATTCCATTCCATTAGCAAGATCAACAACATACCTCTCTAGAGTGAAACAGATACTTTTATCAATTAACACATACACACATACACATACACACATATATACACACACACTACACACACACACACACATACACATACACATACACATACACATACACATACACATACACATACACATACACATACACACTATAGGAAAGAACCAGGTCATCGAAAAATCACTGGCAATGTGCTGGTCAGAGATAGGGGTATTGGAATGAAGTTCAGAATATGTCTATATTTACTCCATTTTAAAAAATCCTCTTGATACATGAGGACACACTCTAATCCCCTTCTTTCTGTCCTATCAGAGAACCAAACTGATTTAAGTTTCCTGAACGGTGGGTGAGGTTGTCTGAGGATGCTTAGAGCATAGCACAGTGCCTGATACATACAACCCCATCCATCTATTCATCTAACCAGTGTCTATTAAGCACCTGTTTTTTGTATGTCCCTGTGCACAACAATTGTGAACAAGACAGAAATGCCCTAGCACTTAAAGCACTTAAATTATATTATATGGAAAGGAGAGTGACAAAATGTGAAATAACCATGGACTACATCTTATAGGAATAGACCTCTCAAGCTTGTTGCAAAGATTAAGAGAGTAAAAGCACTTAGATGGTACATGGTCAATACTGTTGAAGTACTTATTGCCAATTACATCGTCTTGTCCCTCTTACCTTTTCCAACACAACCATAACTGTGTATCAGGTCCATAATTTATCTTCAAAAAAAAAAACATCCACTAAATCGTTTCATACATATACTGACTGTAGAGGGAATGAGGTGTTACTTGGTGCTAAAAATCGTTCAACATCTGTTTAGCTGAGAGATATTTGTTTGTCCCTGTCCATGGAATGTGTTTTCCCCAGATATCATGGGTCTTCTCCTCCTTCAGTCCCCAGCCCAACATCTCCTCCACAGACAGGTCTCTGACCATCCGTGTTCCACAAGTCCCATTCTATCCCATTACCCAGTATGTTATTATCTTTCTATAACTCAAAATTATATGAATCAACTCCTATAATTGTTTATTTATGTGTTTATAGTCTGTCTCCCTGCTCCCCAGACACACAACAATGTAAGCCTTGGTAATGGAAGCAGTGAATTTTCTGTCTTGTTCACAACTGTGTGTCCAGGGACCAGAACAGTACCTGGCACATGGCAGATGTGTAATAAATATTGGCTAAAGGAATGAATGGATAGATGTAGGGTGTAGGTCGGTATCAGTGCTCTCTCCTGTGTCATGGATAAGACACTGAAATACAGCAACACTGTATAGCCAACAAGTGGTCAAACCAGGGTTTGAACCTAGACAGCTTAACTTAGTATCCATGATCTCATCCCTTTCCTTGGACAGACTCTGCTCAGAGAGAACATTCAGGCTGCCTGAGACCAGGCTGTTTAGAAACAGATAACTGTTACCCACTTTCCAGATAGTGAATACACAGTAGATTCCATAGGGACTAAATGGACAGATTAGTTAATATGGGAAAGGAATAGTCATAAAGATTTGAAATCTGAAAAACACCAGGTTGGAATCAAGAAACCATGGTGTGGCCCACCATCTCTGTCACCTGTTATTCTACTCCTCCTGCTTTGGCTCTGCTGTCCTTTGTTCCCTTTCTACATACCAGCCAGAGTGATCATATCTGTGCTCAGATCTTCTGTGGCTCCCCTCTCATCAGAGAAGCAGATATGAGGTGAGGGCTCTTTAAGAGCTGCAAGTATTCAGAAGTTGGAGGGGGCAGATAGTAAACAGCCTTGTGTTCTCATGGACTCTGTACAATACGGGGTTTCCATGCTGACAGGACTTTCATTATACACCTCTCTATAATTTTCTGCTTCGAACACATTGGCTTTCCCAACTTGGCATCCTTCCTTAATGAAAAAATTATAGGCCTAATTTCAAAAAATGAAATGTATGCAAGCTTTCCTGCTTCTGTCACTTTTTTATTCCTGGAGTACATAAATCATTTCCCTTTTTAAAATTAAATTTCACTTGCCATGATTTGGTAATGGGTTTTCAAAGGAGGCAGAGTAGCCAAGCCCTTGGCACAAGAGCCGGCCGGGCTGCCTGATCAGGAAATCTTCTTATTGACGGTTGGCATGGGCTTTGATTCCATCATCTGGGCTTCGTTCTCCTTTGCAAGTTGCCTAGAAATTCTTTCCCTCACAATGAATGGGCTTTTTGGTTCTCTGATTGCCATCTTGGAAGATTAAAGAATGGCGGGGATTGGGGCAGAAGAGGCCTAGTGGGTTCTGCTGCTCCTCATGTGCTTATTATGTGACCATGGACTATGTTTAAGGCAGAACTCCAGGCATCATTGGGATACTGGTCTCTGTTCTCAAGACTTTTAAACACTAATTGCATGAGATAAGACATGGAGCCTGGCTCATTACAAATAGCATTTGCCATCCTCTTAAAAATCCTGTACTTTACTAAGCAACCTCAGAGAAGTTAAGCAAGTTCCGCTGGGTCACAGACCTGGCCTGCTGCTGAAGTAGCCTTGCTGACCACCCCCCCCCACACACACACACACCTCAGGTGTGCTAGCACTGATGGGCACATTTTGCTGCCACGACCTGAAAGGATCCTGGAGCTTAGAGTTAGGAGCTATCCTGAAGTCCAAAGGAGATGATATCTATCAGAGCTTTATAAGTGGAAAAGCTTTGGACTATAAGGGACCTCAAAGGTCTTCTGCTAAGAACTTAGGGAGGAGGTCAAACCAAAGTTAAATGATGCGGGGAGGATGGGCCAGTGTGAAGGGAAACCTATTAGAGGAAGCGGGCTCCAACTGGACCTCAGAGGCTTCAAGAAGGAGGAAGTTATTTCAGGTGAGTAGGTAGGTGGAAACTGCTCTAGACTTTGAAGCACAAAGAAAGTGTTTGTTTCCTCTGCCATTTTTAGCTTTCAGCGTAGACAAAAAGCAGCATCCACAAGCAAACTTTTTTCTTCCTAGAAGATGTTACATTCCCCCAAGAGAGCGTGTGCTCCTGACTCCTCCTCTCATAGACCCCATTGTGCTTGGGACCCAAGGGAAGCCTCTTGGAAGAAAAATCCACTTGTCTTTTATTAAATTGGATCTTTCCCCTGGGTCTGTAACAGAAAAAAAGAGAGATATGCCAGCTTTGCAGTAGGAGGTGAAGGGGTGAGATGCTTGCTTAGTTTTCCTGGCTGCTTACAGGTCAGATTTTAGGCTGAAAAACAACTTCAGAATAATCATTTTTAACACTTTGCTCCTTGTCCCGTCTGTGTTACTCAATACTTTTCCAAAGTTTATTTTCATTTTGTTTTGTTTAGGGTTTTTTTGTTTGTTTACCTTCTGTCTATTATTAAAATTAACAGCTTCAGAGCCAGGCCTGGTGTTACCACCTGTAATCCCAGTACTTGGAGGCTGAGAAAGGAGGATCTCAAGTTTGTGGCCAGCCTCAAAAACTTAGTGAGGTCCTCCTCAACTTAATGAAATCCTGTTTCAAAAATTTAAAATAAATAAAAATAAAAAACAGGACTGGGGTCTAGCTCAGAATTAGAATGCCCTTGGGTTCAATTCCCAGTATTAAAAAAAAATCAAAATTAACAGCTTCACTGGCATTTTCTTCACTGAATTCTTAGCTCCTAGAGAAAAATAAGAAACATGATTTACTCATGTTTGCAACGATACATGTGTGTATGTGTGTTGAAATGATCTAAAAACCCTGCTAGACTCTAGAGGCCTTCAAAGATCCATCATCTTGTTTCCTTTCTTAGGTAAGTCAAGTATTTCTTGACCTTAGTCTTCCAGCTTTAGCTCATTGTAAGTTTTATTCTCAGAGGAAAGTGTCTCTCTCCAAGGGACTCAGTTTTCTCTCAACATTTATTTATCTTTCCAAACCCCAGGAGCATCCTTCATAAATTGGTCAACATCTTTGGTTGAAGATTGTTCATTTGTTATGATGCTTTCACAGCCCTGTGACCTGTGAACCTAGAAGGGTGTTCTTTCTCAGGACGTTGAACAGCATCCTTAAGTTAGGACTCATGGTAACCTGTATCTAGAGGTCACCGCATTGACCTCCCCAGCCTCTACCTCGCAGGTATCAGAATTCATCATGAAAATCAAGCAACAGTGACTGGTGCATTAGCATCAGGGAATTGTTAGATTCTAATTAAAATGTGTACTCTGTGGGTCAAGAATATCACATAGATGGCAGTTCAAGCTGGAATCCTATCAGAAACTGTTAAGAAAGAAAAGGCTCAGCCATTATAATGTTCATTATGTGGAAAACGGCTTGGCGATGGCACCGAGGCCCCAAGGATTCTTTATGGATCATTGGCTCACTCCACGTTATTTATGGTGAGGATAAGACCTTCTGTCTCATGGGAGAGTTTCATGGAAGATCTTGGATGAGAGAGACTCACAGCACACAGGCTTTAGCAGGTCATGCTTTCTTCCTCTCAGTGCCAGGCATTAACATTGTGTCTTTGAAATTAGAAATCAAATATATTAATGAAGATATCATGCACACAGCACCAAAAGCAGTACTTTATCAGGAGGCTGGCTCCTGCCTCATTCCCCAAACACACCCCTTCAGAAATAGAGAGGACCCATTGGCTCTTCTGAAGTTTGTCTCAAGATGTTAGGAACTACTGTGTAGAGAACATATTCCAGCCCACCGTTTTTGCAAGGAAGGAAGTTGGAACCTGTCAGGACTAGAAGAAATATAGAGACTGTGGTGAAGCCCCAATAAGTTGACTCTCTGACCCTCAGTGCCAGGGTCATCTTCCTAGGCTGTGCAGAGAGCTTGGTCACTGCTTAACTCACCGTCAGCCCTGCTGTTGACTCCTCACAAGGGGAGCATACTGCAGGCGGAAGAGGGCTTCTCACACTTCTCAAAGTACTTCCACCCAGCCTTGCCTGTCTGCAACTCCATTTTTACTGGGAGGACAAGTGTCATTGACCCCACTGGGCAATTTGAGAAGCTGATAAGGAAACTCAGTGGTTAGAAATTAGTGCAGTCATGGCCAGACCACACCGGGACATAGGCACAGTTTCTCCCCATGCTCTGACTGCCATCTCCTGAATGTGACCAGGGCTGATGACAGGGCAGCAGAGCTGCAAGGGCATATATGGCAAACCTAAATTCACCAGAATCTTCCATTAACCACGTGTTCCCTCCTTCATCCCCTTAGTGTAATATTTCTTTTTTTTTTTTTTTTTTTTTTTGCGGTACTGGGGATTGAACTCAGGGGCATTCTACCTCCAAGCTATACCCCCAGCCCTATTTTTTATTCTTTATTTTGAAACCGAGTCTCACTAAGTTGCGGAGTGCCTCACTAGGTAGCTGAGGCTGGCCACGAACCCGGATCCTCTGGTCTCAGCCTCCCGAATGCTGGGATTAC